>JAVQJL010001728.1:0-10471 GCA_036024295.1 Nannoperca obscura
TACGTGTGTATATATATATGTGTGTATATATGTGTATATATGTGTGTATATACATATATATGTATATATGTGTATATATATGTATATATGTGTATATGTATATGTGTATATATGTGTATATATATATATATGTATATATGTATATATATGTATATGTGTATATGTTTCCATATGCATTCACCACCATCAACATTGAAACATCACATTTTAGTTAGTTAAATGGAGACCACCTGTGTTCAGATGATTGTAGTAAAGATGCACCTGTAAATGAGGAGCACGACGTGGGGGGGGATACAAGAACATCCAGGCCTCAAACTGGACCCCCGGAGACCTGTAGGGGGTCTACGAAGAAGCCCTCCAGAGGAAACGCTTGGTTGTTTCCTGATCTGACGCCGTCTCAGCAGGACAACATCACGCTGCTGGGACCAGGTCTGGTTTGGGTCCAGCCTGTGTAGGTTTCTGGACAGATCCTGGTTTGGGTTTCTACTTTGTTGAGGTCAGGGGACAGTTTTCGTCACGGTTACTGTGGTAACCACTCGGTAAAGGTTAAGGAACGACCCCGTCCCCCCATCAACCCCCGAACATTACTACGACCACTAGAGGGCGCTGTCACTTGAGCGCTATCACAGTTTTGCATAGTTGTCAGTAGATCCATGTAGACGCAACTTCCTGTTTCTTCCTTGACGTTGTTTCTCTGTTGTTGTTGTTGTTGTTGTTCTCAGGCTTTCTCGTGGTGGCCGGAGCTCATGGCTGAACACGCCGAGTCCTTTCTGTCTCGGTACAGAGCCGACATGGACGGCGCGCTGCAGGTGCAGCCTGTGGACTCCTGGGACAGCTTCCCGCTGTTCCAGCTCCTCAACAACTTCCTGCGAGCTGACGGTGAGTCGACCCTGGTCTTAATGTTCAGAATCGAACTAAACCTGGTCTCCAGCTCAACTAGGCACTGTATATCACTCCTGAAGGTTTCCAAACAGTGCCTTTACTCACTAGGACGGGGGGAGTTTGCAGAACTCTCGGGACACATCGCCACAGAAGAGACGTGAATCTCCTGTTCATGTATGACGGGACCTCCAGCTCCGTTAGCTTGTCCTCAGAGCCACGGTTCAGATAAACAATGAACGCTGTTAAACTCTCCTGCTCACAACCAGGTCGCCCCGCGAGACGTTTAGAGACGAGCGCTTCAACATCTCCGTCCACGCCTTCGTCAGTCATCATAACCTCTGGTCACACGTCCTGTCATCCTTCCTCATCCAAACCGAGGCTGTGAAGACGTGCAAACATCTCTGAATGAAGCGTTTTCAGTTACTGAGAGGAAGTTTATCAAATCCAACACAGACGGTTTCCTGTGATTTGAGCTGTTGATGAAACTGAGTGTCAAACACAGTTCAGCGAATAATTTCCTGCTGCCTGTAATCACAGCTTCACTCTGCCAGTTTCTGTGGGCTCCGAACCAACAAGTGTGTGCAGCAGTCACACACACACACACACACACACACACGCACACACACACACAGACACACAGACACGCATGCACATACACACGCGCGCATGCACATACATGCAAGCACACACACGCACACACACATGCATGCACACACACACACACACACACAGAGCTGCTTCAGATTTTCTCCAAATTAAATTCTGTCAGTTTTCTCTCTCTGTTCTCCACACAGGAAGTGAAAGATCCAAACTGAAATCCAAAAATCTTTCTAGTTTCTTGCCACACACACACACACACACACACACACACACACACACACTGTTTCTAGGTAATGAAGTCGTTAAGACGTTCACCTTTTAAAACTTTAAGAAGATGCACGTGGAGACTTTGAACTGTTGCTTCGGAGATGCACCTGAACAAGAATAAAAACACACTCTTACACACAAACGCCCTCCTCTTCATCCTCTCCTCTCCACTCACGGCCTGACCTTCATTTTCATGCATCCAAAAACCTGCAGCTTTTTTTGGGAGCGACTGCTCCACGCGGCACATGATCTCTCCAGCGAGAGCGCCAATTAACAGCTCGAGGAGCGAGGCTCGTGAAGAGACAGCGGGGTAATTAACCAGCGTCGGAGGAAATTGTCGCGGCTGGACGATCGGCACGATCAGCTGGTTTATCTTCAGCTCGGTGTCAGCTGACCCGTCCACCTGTCGGCAGGTAGCTGCAGAGCACGTCAGCACAACGTCGGGACACGTCCAGCAGCACGAGCTGTGTCTCCAGGGAACAGCTCGTGTGATGATGTGTCCACAGTTAACACTTTATTTCATTTGAACAGTTTTTATTTGAATAAATGCAGCTCGACCCCGTTTGTGTTGATGAGTTCAGGCTGACAGGCAAACGACAGCATGAAGGTACACACACACACACACACACACACACACACACACAGACTATAAGAAGGATCTTTACTGCTCAACTCTCAATGCTGGACATTTAAATCAATCAATCAATCAACTTTATTGATTTAGCAGCACAAACACAGCAACGTGCTCCCACAGTGCAAAGAGTTTATGTTGATAAAATAAGATTTAAGATCTTCCAGAATCATTTTGCATCTATTTTGTATCTGTAACGCCTCCACGCAGCAACAAACTACAGGATTTCCAGAATAAGGAAACATTTCTTTTGGACTGTCACTTATTTTCTAAACCATGTAGAAAAAAATCTCCCAAAAACTTCAAATAATTCCGATTAAAGGATGACAAACAGTATTTGAGGAGTATTTTCCTCCCTGATCAACTGCATCTCACTGGTAACATTTCATTCGCCTGCTGGAATAAAAATGTGGGCTCATTGTTTCCTCCTTCGGCTCCGAGGCTTTGTCTGCGAGCCAGCAGAGATTTGGCGACATGTGAGGCGTTATTTAACGTGGCCGATGCCAAAGTACCTCGAATACAGTAACAGACAGGCAGGCAGACAGACAGACAGCCCAAGGGCACTGCTGGGAACAAAACACTCTGTTTCATTATGTGAACAACCCACAAATCTCTTTTCTGTCTCATATCTTTTATATTTTTTCTAATTACCATCCTCTGTTAATGCCGTAATTATTCCAAGTGTCACAACATTAGTCAACCTAAACTGGAGCGTAATGAGGCAATCGACGAAGCCCAAACCGAGAACAAGCGAAATTCAACCCCAATCAGACACTCGGATAATGAAGTTCATTTACACGCCGCCGTCTTTAAACCTCGCAGCCATGAAATGTGAGCAATCCTTGACTTTTCTAATTATTCGCAGCATTTTCTATTTTATTTTATGTATTTTTTTAAAGATCAAGAAAACCTCCGCAGTTGAGCGACGGTCAGCCGCTCTCACGTGACACGACTGGATATCTCACCGAGCCTGTGAGGAGCTTCTTCGACGAGTGCATCATCTCTCGGTTGTTCTGTAGATGACTTAAATGCTCACTTGATTGTCAGCGTGTGAAGGCGAGCGGTTGCGAGGGAGGCTGGTTTTACTCTCGGGAGGGCAGAAAGGGTTAGTGTTAATCATGACGGAGCAGAGCGAGAGGAATTAAAACTAATGAAGTCCTGAGAGACCAGCATGCTCGCTGTCGACTGTTTCCACCAGCCGGGACTGATCTCTGTTTCACAGTCGGTCTCAGGGGGAGGACGTCCACCTGCACACCTGTGCAGTCACGTTCACGTCTACCTTTCTGTAAGAATAACCAAGAAAACGGACTAAAATACACGTGTATGAATATAAATATGAAGCTACAGCAGCCTGTTAGCTTAGCTTAGCTTAGCACATAGATGAAAGGGGGAAACAGCTAACGTGGCTCTTTTCAAGCACCTCCAGCGCTGATCGCTGTCCTCCCAGTGCCTTTGAGAAGAATCCGGTGTTTGACCACTGTTTGACATTTAATCACAAATCTGAAGTGACCTGAAAACACATTTTGAAGTGTCTTCCTCTGGGAAACTTGAAGTGAATGGACAGGTCGAATGTTTAACTCGCTGGTCGTTCAAACGACTTCTTCTTTCATTCAAGGTCTTAAAAAACAAAAAACAAGGTCTAGCAGCAATAGTTCACCGCTTTGGGGGGAAATGCTCTCAGAGTTGGGGCGTTTTCACACCTCATCTGTTTGCTTTGGTTAAAACTAACCCTGGTACGTTCGCCAGCGTAGTGCAGCTCCTTTGTGCAGCTGAGACCTGCAAGAAGACCCTTCAGAGGAGCAGGAGGTCACTGCAGCGGTTGGTTTGTGGTGAAAACGCTGCACGTTCCTCCTTCTGCTCAGACGCCTGAAGGCACCACGTCTTCTTGGCAAAGAAGTTTAGTATTATCATAGTTTTGCTGGTATGTTGCCAAGATTATTTACCGCGCTGATGATCAAATGCCAACTTATGCTCCATGTGAAACTGCAACGAAGGACCTTGTTCCTGTCGTCCCACCTCAAACACACCCGATCGAACAGCAGAGTGGATGTTCTCACCTGGTTTGCAGCAGTTTGGTTCACTCGTGTGAAAAGAAACCGGGTTTACAAACTGGTTCAGACCAGAGCAGACCAGCTACCAGCTATTATATTAGAAGTTAGCTTAGCGCGATAACTGGGAGAAACAACGGCTTTGGGTAAGGTTAGGGAAGTCTGCAGTTTCAATGAAAGGTAATAAAGTCAACGTTATCCCTGCTGCGTATGTTACTTATATACAAAATATAAACGCTGTTTGGGGTCAGGGTTGTGTAATGTGGATCTGAAAAGGTATTCAAACTGCTCACCTGGTCTTCTCTTGGCCCTACAGCTCACCTGTGCAACGGGACGTTCCACAAACACTTGCAGGACCTGTTCGTCCCCCTGGTGGTGCGCTACATCGACCTGATGGAGTCGTCCATCGCCCAGTCCATCCACCGCGGCTTCGAACAGGAGACCTGGCAGTCCGTCAAGTAAGACTCCGCCCACCGGTTCTGCCCGGAGTGTATCAGTGAGAAGTCCGGTGACGTGATCTAGAGATTGATCACACAAGCTCCACACATTGATCAGTTTGTGGAGTCTCCGTTTGCTGCCTACAACAAGTCTTTGTATTAAATCTGTGATTGGCTGAGTGGCATCACGTGAGCCAGAGACGCCTGTTAAATAGAAACAATTCTCAGTATTTTATCGGCTACAGGTCTGACAGTCCGGACCTCAGCGATATATCGGGATTTATTGGGAGAAACCAAGCAATTCTATGCACCCCCATTGAGCCCGAATGGAGTGATCCTTAGTTTAATATCCACATGTGGTCGAATCAGGCTCCTGAGAGTGAGCGAGCTGCAGGCGAGCTGCAGGCGAGCTGCAGGCGTGCTGCAGGCGAGCTGCAGGCGAGCTGCAGGCGAGCTGCAGGCGTGCTGCAGGCGAGCTGCAGGCGAGCTGCAGGCTTGCTGCAGGTGTGTGCTGCAGGCGAGCTGCAGGCGAGCTGCAGGCGTGCTGCAGGCGTGCTGCAGGCGAGCTGCAGGCGAGCTGCAGGCGTGCTGCAGGCGAGCTGCAGGCGAGCTGCAGGCGTGCTGCAGGTGTGTGCTGCAGGTGTGTGCTGCAGGCGAGCTGCAGGCGTGCTGCAGGCGAGCTGCAGGCGTGCTGCAGGTGTGTGCTGCAGGCGTGCTGCAGGTGTGTGCTGCAGGTGTGTGCTGCAGGTGTGTACTGCAGGCGAGCTGCAGGTGGATGTTTGCAGGATAATTTGTCCCTGGTGAGGCTTTTCAGATCATAACACAGCATCATTAGCATGAGTGCATTAGTCCGATTGAGCACATAATAAATAGTGGCGTTGTCGTACATGTGGGAGGATCACAGGGTTGTGTTTTCTTGTTTGGATGGTAGAGCGGTTCCACACATCCTTTCCTTTCTCCCTGCAGCTGATCGTCTCCTGGCTTTTCTACGTGGACTCGATATAAACGTGCACGTGGAACTGTCTGATCACACTTACAGCACTCTGCAGAGTAGAATTAGCACCAGACAAATGCCGGTCAAGCAAAACAGATGCTGCAAAATAATGATTTAGTATTGAGTGATTGGAGAATTTGAACCTCTACCTGTCAGTAAACCCCCCCCCCCCCGCCCCGGTCCAGAACCAGATCTCTTTAATAAACCCGCAGCGATGTGTTTTTATTTGATTAAATTCTTCACGTGAACTCGGCCAGTTTGTCGTCTCTCGTTGTCATTTTTGCCCTCCGTTTCCCATCAGCGTCAGGTGATTTGTTGAGGTTGTGACACTCGCTGCCGCATAAATGTAACACAGACAATAAAAGACGAGAGAACTGAACAAACCCGACGCAGCGGAGGGACAAAAGGAGGCAGAGCTGAATGTACAACACGCAGCAAGGACACTCGACAACGTGCTGAGAGCTGCTCTGTTCACCTCAGCCGCGAGGAAACAGACGTAAACACTGACTTTCTGTCTCTTATTGGCCTTTTGCCATCAATCAATTAGTGCAGGCAGAACGTGGCTGCTATTATACGTTACTATCCTTCCTCCTGTCACTGTTTTTTCTCTTTCTCTTTTATTCTTTTGACACTTCCCATTCCCGCCATCGATCGGCTCTGACCCAGCAGGTCGTTAACTAACAATCTAGCGAGCGTTCCCCTTCCCAAAGTGCCCAGCCTCCCCCTCACGCTGCCGCAGATGCCCAGCTTCTCGGCGCCCGCCTGGATGGGACCGCTGTGCGAGAACACGTACGTATATAACGAAACACCCAGACCTGAACCCAGGCAGACCCAAAGACGACAGGACCCGTGTGCTGATGTCGGGCGTGGAGCCGGTCTGTGACGAGGGGAAGCTTTGAAAAGCGTTTCTCTGGGCGAGCAGTGACCTCGAGTGTTTCTCATAGAAAGGGAAACGTACAAGGCCAAAGGTCTGCAGTCAAACTAGCAAGGCTGCTCTGTTCACTGCACAATACATAACTAAACTGCAGCACGGATGGAGAATAAAACACATCACATTTCACATTTTCTAGAAATTTGAAAAGCGTGTTATTATGGGATGTTGAGTGTCGATTGGTGAGGAGGAAAAAATGAATTTTAAACCATAAGCTATAGCCTTTGCTAAGCAAATAGCATAATGCTGCAACATAAAAACGTGTGTAAAAAAGTGAAGGGGTCTGAATGAACTGTAGGTAAATACATAAATATATATATATATATATATATAAAACATATGTATATAAACCTTCAGTTTCATTCACCATTATAATTATGTTAAATGAATTAAATGCTAAAGCTAACAATAGCGCTCGTTCTGAAGCTAAAACTGCTAATGCTTAGGATGAAAACTGGATCACCAAAGTAATTAGTAAATTAAATAATATCTGATCTGTAGATTGAACATTGAACCAACGGGCAACGACACTGCTGCTAGCCAGCATGGCTAAAGTGGCTAACTCGCTAGCTGTAGCATGGTTGTAAGCTAACAGGCTCAGTCTCCAACCTGTCCAAGCCCTGCAGCGTCCAGTCGTCAGACCAGCATCAGGTCTTTGGGTTTTCTGGGTCCAGGTCTGGGTTCAGACCTGTGGTCAGGACTGTCCTCTGTCTGTCCTGTTTCTGTTCGTCTGTCTACTTGTTTGTGAACCACATTCACTGAGATGAATTATCACATCAAGAATCTTCTCCACTGATTCTCTGTAACTCTCCCACATGAAGCCCTGCTCAGCTTTCTAACGCTGTTTTGTAAAAGTACTTTATTGAAACACAAAAACGTTCAGTCCTGGTCACCGGCAATGGACTGAAAAGCATTCTCCTGGTCTGACAGAGCCAGGCTGGGCATGAGGAGGGAGGTTTGTGGTTTCAGATTGTTCCCTTGACCCTGTGGCTCCTGCAGGACGCCACCTGCATGCGACTGTTCCTCCGAGACTCGCTGGCGAAGATTTTGTGATTTTCACCGTGTGTCACGAGTGCTTGTCCTGTGCCGTGTGCAGAATATGCAACAATAACTTTATTAACATTTATGTCTTTTTGCAGCTTGCAAGGAATAAATCTACCGGACATCTTGTAAGTGGAGAGATCTGTTTTATCCAATAAAAACCTGCCTGCTCCTTTTCCAAAATGTCCTGCTGGATCAGAAACATGAAAATATACAGAAAGTCAACATTCATGCTCTCTGACTACATGTTGCAAGTGTTAAGTATTGAATTAAAGGTTGTTCATGTTTGTCCGGCCAACGACTGGTTAACATTACAAATACAATCCTCGAAGTTAATTTTACATTTCAGCAGCTTAAAAGGGTTAGGGTTAGTATAAAATTATAATATAGAGATAAATGAATAATGAATTGTTGTAGTGGATATTGATATTTTGTGTGTGTAGAAGATGATCGTTAGCTTCCAGCAGCCTCTGTTCATCAGGACCAACAGTAAGAAATAACAACAAACCGTAAATTAGAGCGGAGTGAAGTTTAAACTTTATCCTGAAGCTCAGAGGAGGTGAAGAACAACAGAGGACGAGAAACATCTTCAAAATCCATTCAGCTGTTTTTATATCAAACTAAGGAATATGCTGCAATATTCGTACAGATGTCTGCATTTTAAAATGATGCTGAAACAAGTAGCACGTTTATTCACTCACGATTTTGATGATGCACTTTAAACTGACGATGGACATCCATCACTGCTTAGACTCAACTAGATGAATCAAAATTGAGAGTAGGTGTTGGTTGTAGAGATCAGGAGGACTTTGGAAGCATGTCGGTGAGTCTGCAGCAGGAACTGGCAGCCATGTTGGGGCCACCAACGCTCGACCGGGAGGCTGGTTTCTTAAAAAGGCTCCTCGCTGCCGACTTCCCCAGCCTTTCCCACAACACAGACCACTCTGCTCCCTCCACCTCACTTCACTTGGCCCTCCTCGATCCAATGAAAAGAGGGAGAGAGAGAGAGAGAGAGAGATTGAGGATAAAAAAAATAAAAAAAAGCTGGCACTTCATTAGCGAGCACAGACGGGCGAGTGGGATCGTCCCGGTCCCCGGGGAGCGGGGCGGAGCGCGCTCAGAGAAGAGCACTGCTAATTAGACATGAGGGGGATAGCCACCGAGTGTTTAATTGCACCGCGGACTCAGCCCAAAGCGTTTATTCCTGTGCGCCACTTGTTAAGGTAACAGTCTTTTAAAGGCGAAGTGAGAAAAGTGAGGGAGTGAGTGGCGCTTGTTTTAACCCTCCTCCCCCCCTCCTCCATCCTCCCGTGGCTGTCGTTCTAGCCGGGCGCTGTACACTTGGATGTTGGTGGCGGCGAGCGTTGCCATGTGTTGCTGCGTAACCTGTGCGCAGGGGAGAAGGCGGGGAGACGTCCATCTGTCTCGGTTTCAGCCTGGTGCTGTGTTCACTGACTGCAAGCAAAACTCCCAAAAACCTGTTGAAGAGCCGCGCTCGCTCGCCTTCCACCAGAGAATCTGCATGTCTGTTCATGCATATATAAATACATACATCAGAATATTCTGCCTCTCTGCTGATCAGTTGTTAGATTTGGTTTCTGCCTTTGCTGCAGAGTGAGAGTCCATCACAGTCCTCAGCATGTGTGTTCATGAAAACCGACGCTAGAAAGACAGAAAATAGGAATTTTATGGGTAGAATTGTTCTGTGACAGACCTGTATATAAAAATAAATCATTTCCAAATGTGTCTGTTCAGCACACACTGCGGCCTCAGGTGTTGGAGTGCTCTTGAAGGAACCAACACAAAGAGTTTCCTGAAATGGTCCCTGCTCACAGCTGCATTACCACCCAGAGATCGCATGATTCACGCGTCGTCTGGGATGGATTCATTTTCTCTGCCGCACGTTTTGAGGCTCCGCAAGTTGATTTTCATAGAAATGAATGAGAAATGAAAAGCTCGAGCTGACTGTGTAGGGGCTCGAACTCTGAGCAGGAAAACACTTCCTGTTGCAGCTGTAGATGAAAAAAGCATCGACAGGGTCTGTCCCTGCAAAAGTTCAGGAACATTCAATTCTTCATTAAAATGTAGTTCCAACACATCAAAACATACAATAAAGTCCCCTAAAAGGTAACTTTATATCACCCATACAGAAAAGAATCAAACGTTATACGACTCCAGTCAAACCTCTGGACGGACCGACGACCAATCAGAGCAAAGAAGTGTTTGTTCTTTTAGAGAAAATCTAACCAGTTTAACAGATGCAGAACGTTCCACATCAGCGGCGGCCATCTTGATTGTTTACAACGTGGCCCCATGTTAGATAAACAGCTGGAAACCTGCCAGTGCAAATAAATCAAACATGATGCTCACAGATTGGTCCGGTTCACAAGGTGTGAAAGGTAGAAATAGTCAGAACCTGCGTCACTCTGCTTCACCGGGAAAGAAATCAGTCAAAGAAACATACGACTCGCAGATAAAAGCATCAGTGTGGTCGTTTTGATCCCCACATTTAGTGGCACAAACAGAAGATCCGTGATATTCAGTTCCTCGCCCGGGGGGGGGGCGCCGCCCCCGGGCCGCCGGGGGGCCCGCGCCGCGCCGCCGGCGCGGGGGGGGGGGCGGGGGGGGGGGGGGCGGGGG
>JAVQJL010001733.1:0-16292 GCA_036024295.1 Nannoperca obscura
AATGTGTTGTGTTTTCGTCAATGTGTTGTGTTTTCTCTTAATGTGTTGTGTTTTTCTTAATGTAATGTGTTTTCTGTCAATGTGTTGTGTTTTCGTTAATGTGTTGTGTTTTCTGTCAATGCGTTGTGTTTTCGTCAATGTGTTGTGTTTTCCGATTTGCGTTTGTGGTCTGCACTTCAGGGCCACTGTACAAACTACCGATGTGTCATTGCACCACCATGTTAATTTCCAGCACCACATTTTGGAATTTCTGAGCTCCATCACTTCACTCAAAGAATCATTTCATTTTAAGCTTCAGAAGCCGAACAAAAGGAGATCTGTGTGCTGGGTGAATGCGTGACCAATCGGTTTTAAGTCTGTGATAGGAATCATTTGGGGCCCGATTGGCAGATAAAGACATTGTCGTCACAACATCACAAACAACTACAGATACAATAAGTACTGAGACATGCAAAGACAGTCAGCACACAGAGAAATCCAACTCTGAGCAGACTTCAGAGTCAAGTGTTTTAATTTTTTAAATAAAGGCTGAACAAATGTGATCAGGTTTAGACTTCTACCTTAAGGCAACAAATTAAATCCATCCTCTGATATAACCAGAAAGAAAAAAAAGCTAAATCCCTAAAGCCACATTGCTTTGAAGAATAACCATGCATGGTCCTTAAAGGGATCCGTGCAATGTCTGACACAGCATGGCACTGGTATGCAAACTTAACTCTCTGCTCTCTGTAACCTAAGTATTTTCTGCCCATTTCAAGAAACACTTCACAGTGGCTGTCTCTGGCAGAAATAGGTTAATATTTCATCTACTTTAGAGCTAGCTGCTAAAAGCCAAGTTGGGTGTCTGTGTCTGGCTGAGCGGGGATAACCCTGTTTGTCTCCTCATTGCAAATCTTTTGTCTAAGCTGAGGCTTGAGTTGGATGAAAGCCAACGTGACTTATGATCCTGCCATGTGGGTGGCAAGTGCGGTGAGCCCAATTTCCACCAAACTGGAGGCCAGAAATGCACAGACGTGTGAAAATATACACTCAAACACACACAGGATACAATACTGATTAATTACAATAGTAGTAGTAAAAGTATTTTTTATATTAAGTAAAATACTTAAGTATTGCAGATAAACTAAATGAGTGTTACTTTGTATTTGGATAACTGCCCTCATACTGTGCATGCACCTGCACAGACAAGCACACACACCAGCCATACACAGCTATATATAAAGTAATGCATACATTGCTCTAATAAAACACACTATCTATCTAAAACTCTGCAACTGATTTATTATTTGTTTGCGGATGCTTCTGATTACAGTGTTTAAACCCCAAATCCCTCCTACACATCCCAGCATCCCTGAGCTACCTGTGCAATCCTGCATTTGAGCTCGGCCCTCTCCAGCTCCCAGGCACATCTGTCTCTGGTGTACTGCAGCTGGAGCTCGCTCCTCTTCTCCTCCTCCTTCTTCACCTCCGCCTGCACTTCCTCCAAAACTGTCTTCAGGTCCAGCAGAATCCTCCTGTTCTCCCCCCCCTGCATGGAAACACAGTTGGCAGCAGCCTTGTCAACCAGATGATCTAGCATATTTGAAAGTTACAGTGTCACACTTCCAAGATGTAGCTGAAACACTTCAACAGAATGAAGATGGAAATCAATATCCGATAATAAACTGATGTTTGAGACTGGTGTATTATCAAAATTTCAATTTGAAGCCCATGAGGAATATTCTGGGAGTATGATACCACAAAACACAATTCCACTGCGAACTAATGCACCACTGACAAACTGCAACATGTTTTGAATACCACAGACGCACTAATGACACACATGGAAATATATTTAGATTTTGCAGGTGTAGTAAATATTTCCAATTACTTGTATGTCAGCCACTTCTCTCAACAATGACTCCTTCTCGCGCATCCATTCTTCCTTGTCCTGTACGTGTCTCTTTTTCAAATCCTCAAATTTCTTTTTAAGCCGCGTGTGTTGTGTTTGCTGTTGCTGCTGCTGCTGGGGCTCCGGACCCGGCCACATTTGTCCCCTGAGGCCCTCCAGCTGTGTCCCTGCTCCACCTTCTCCGCCACCCGGTGAAGCACCGTACTGGGGCTCGTAGAGCGGACTGAAGACGGTGGGCGGAGTGGAGATCCTCCTCAGCGGGCTGCGGCTTTTGCCCCTGCCTCTGTCTGCCCTGTCCATCCTGGTGCACGGCACAAACTCCCATCCCTGAGACGGGACGTAGCCCCCACCAGCACCGCCACCGCCCCCACCAGGCAGCCCCGAGCCGTTCATAAACGCACTCCACATTCCTCCAGCGCATTAAAATAAAACATTTAATAAACAACTTAAGTATGCTCGCCAAGTTATTTTGTAAGTAGGATATCCATTTCTGCTCCGCAAAGCTTAAGTTGAAATCCTTTTCGAAGCAGATCAGCATACTATCCCATCTCCCAAATCAAATTGTTTTTCAGTTGGTGAAAGCGCCAGTTATCCAAACGCGGCCAAATCCCCAGTCTGCCGCTCGGCTGCGCTCAGAAGAGCAGCCGCCGCTGTGATCACACGGGCGGCGGGACGGGACGCCGCGCTCCGCTCCATGTCCTCACAGAGACGCGGTCAGTCCGTCATGCTTGTGCCGGAGTCCCCAGCGCGGTGTCCTGTTTTTATTTCTCAAAGACCTCCTCAGTGCTGTTATCCTTTTACATGTTTAGCACATAAATGTCAGGACGTCCCGCGTCGCCCCCCTCCCCGACACAGAATCGTCGCAGGCGACAATCCAGAGCTGGCAAGGACGGACACCCAGTAACCACTCCGAGGCGAAGTTCCCAGAAATATCACGGAGCGCACTAATGTAAGAGCAGCGGAGTATTTTTACCACCTGTAACCAGGAGTTGATTCTCCTAAAGCAGGATAGCTAGAAGATGCAGCAGGACAACAGCCATTAATCAAACCAGGCTCGTCCAATTACACCGCGGGATAGGCAACCACCTTGCGCTGTTTCCATGGAAACAAATCAACGTCCGCACAGTGCCGTGGGCGTCAAAAAACACCTGCATGCTAACAGTCACTCGTTTTATAGGCACTTACCACTCATTTCGACCTGAGAGCACTACATGCCAGTTATTCTTGAAAATGTGGTGTCCAGCTAGTTTGTCTAACTTTCCTGTTTCTTATCCATAGCAGGAGCAGGCTAAGCTAGCTACTCCCACCCTTCTGCAATTTCTCATAGCTATCCTAGCATGAGAGGGGGGTGACTATCACGAGCCGAGCGAAGAGGGCTGGGGTTTTATTCATCTTGATCCTAGAGATAACACAATAAGCTTGCTATGGATCCACAGAGAAAAAAGGCAGGCTAATTCGTTGCTGGTACTCACGACATAGTAGGCTAACTAGTAGTAGGCTAAGTAACAGTAACGCGTGAGTTAGCTTTCTATATAAAACGTGTGATGCTGACGGGTTTCTGGTGTCAGAATCTTCTCAAATGTCCCGCTCAAGCGACAAATAAGTAACTTTAATCCACCCACAGCTTCCACTGTCTGAAGCCATACGAAGCACGTGCTGTTGGGATGAGTAGACCCTTACCTCTTCCTCTAATGTGCTCCTAAATGTTGCGAGGAACGTCCTGGAAAAACAGCCACGAGAGCCTACATTTGAGCCAACGAAGTAGCTGAAATGAAGCCTGGACTGGAATGCAGTGGCTTAGTTAAAAACAACTGGAGAGCCTACAGCTGAAATGATGCTTTCATTAACGGGAATAAAATCCTCCTTTCTCTCCCCTTCCATCTCTCTCTCTCTCTCTCTCTCTCTCTCTCTCTCTCTCTCTCTCTCTCTCTCCCCACAGCTGGCCCTAATATGTGACGGAAACATCCCACCGGTGGGATGAAAGCAGTGGACCGGTTCCGCCCCCGTCCTGGTGGTCAGGTCCGTTAGTTAAACAGCTCCACCAACAGCACATTTTTGGGCTGGATGTTTCAGACCCACAAACCCAGGGGCATTTCTTTGGCACATTTCTAAATGTCACAGAATCAAAATGCAAACAAGGGTAAAATGTCAATGCTCCCCATGGAGGTTTGCATGATTTGTTACAGATTATGTTGACTAATGTTGAGATTATTTTATCATGACTCAGACAGTATAGTTGCTTAAGTGGAGCTTGCTAGAGACCTCGGCCTAATGTTTGTTCCTATGTCAGATGGTGTGTGAGTGTCAGTGTTATTGCTGGGAGTGTGTACTTGAGTTTGTATAATCTCTGTGCGCACAGTCATAACGCACACTTTTATTACACTTTTAGTATTTACAATGTACTACTCATAGATCTGGTTATTGCTGCTGTCCCATTTAAAAACGTCACTGAAAAGCTACAAACAAGGCAGTTTTTTTTTCTTCAGATTTTGGAGAACAGATTTTTACCTGTTAGCAACATTATGGATTCTTAGCACTTACAGTTGTAAAGTTTCTCCACAATATTTTTTAAATCTAATTAAAATCCACACAGGCGTTTGCAGTTATTGTGGCTGATTAGGCCTCTCCTCAGGTTGAAAATGGACTGAGCTACGCTGTGAAAAAAGTGTACGCTAACAGGAAAGTGAGACAGATGTCAATCAAGCACAGTCTGCACGCCCACGCAGTCGTGAGAAGCAGAAGAAGAAGTCTAATTAGGCATAGTAAGTAAAAACACCTGTGTGGGTGTACTATGGCTGTGCAGGGCCTTTGAGACTGCAACATTTTCAAAACTGGAACTTTTAATTTGACACCAAAAGGCTCATTAACCACAATCAGAGAGTTTAACGACATACTCACCTAACACTCCGCTGTAGCTCCAAGGTGTTTGGTCTCCAATAAATGTTGAAAGCATCTGAGTAGGTGAGTGGCTTGGACCATACATGAGATATGATAGTGTCCTGTACCTTGTGATTGACCTTGTGTGACGTGTTCAACATAACAGAATTGAAATGAATGAATCAATAAGTTAAAAAAAAAGGAAATAATGAAAGTGTACATAATGATATTGAGTGTGTGCTTTACAGAACAAAGAACAGGGTGAAGAGGAATACCAATTTAAAAATGGTGGCATAAGAGAGTGAAGAAAACAGAACAAGGATGAGGATCAGCAAAATAATGGGCTGAAACATCTTGATGGATGAAAGAGGAAGGGGGGGGGGGCAGAGGGAGTGAGGGGCAGATTGACAAGCAGTAAGAAAAGTGTAAATTAGAGAACCCAGAAATTACAGTCATTAAAGTCATTCATTGATGTGTTTGCATTGGCTTACAGACAGCGGCTCCTCTGCCTGTTTATCCTCCTGCTTGGGGACATCCAGCCGGTCTATAAAACTCTGCAACTCCTTCCTGAAGGCCTTCATCTGGGCGTTGATACGATACAGCAGCTCATGCTCTCTGATCCTGTGGAGCAGAGTGTGTTTGGATTTAATGATTTGAAAAACAGTAGTTAAACAAAGAAGGGCGAGCTGAATTGGGAAATACTAAGATTGCTCCATGTGATTATTACCTGCCACCTTCCTCATCCTCATCCAGCCTGGCAAACAGCTCCCCGTTGGTGACGTATACACGGGCCTCGGCGATGATAGTGCTGGTGTCAGCGATGAGCCTGTCGATGGTCCGACCCAGCCTCTCCGCCTCGATGCGGATATCTATCATCTGCTGCCGGTCCTTCAGGCTTCTGGATAAAAAACGACTGTCTACTGGTGAGTAAAGGGAACGTGTAGGAGTGAGGCAGCGGATGTTCCTAACCTCATCCGAGTCACTCTCCCCTCCAATAGGGCCCTCACGCTTGCGGTGGGGCGGGAGGAGGCGAGGGGAGGATGCTGAGGCTGAGGGGGTGTCGTCGTCCCGGCCTCCATCGCTCTCTGCGTCGCTGTCCCTAGGGCTGCCGCGGATGCCCAGGTGGGATGCCAGGTCATAGCGCTGCATGTTGGAGAGCAGCACGCGGTTCTCGTACTGGAGCTGCATAACTTTGCCGCTCAGTTCATTGATCTGCAGACGCGCTGTTTTCAGCTCCTCCTGGAGGGCCTCCACTTTGGCAGGGTCAGCTCCTCCTGGGGTTGAAACACGGCAACAATGAAAAGTGGAACACCTCTGTAAATGAGTCTTTATGGAACACATTTTTCATCAAATACAGATTTATTAAGCTGAAAAAGAACAGATATTCTTGCTCTGCAGTGCAGTTGTTTTGTCTCCTGCAACAACGACTTGCTGAAAGACACAGAAACAATGAAAAACAAACAAACCTCCTCCATGTCTCGAGCCAGGTTCATGGGATCCAGCCTTGTATTTCAGTTTGTTGAGTTCACCTGTCACCTTAAGAGGAAACTGAGTGTTATTCCGCATGTATTTAGTGCTGCAAGTCTGAACAGTTCACACACTGGAATTTCATATGTATGACGCTTACATAACAACTTTTATAAAAAGTCATTGATGATATCAATAACAGCACCAGACAGACAAGGAAGGAGGAGACACTACATCCTACATAGCTGAAATTTAAGTAGCATTGTGTTGCAGTTTACAGTTTGTTGCAGTTTTGATGCAAATTTTTCAAATTCACAATGCTTAAGTTCTTCAAATAGAGGTGCAACAAAATAAATAGCAGTCCTAGACAGAGAAACTAAAGGGGAGTATTTCTATACAATTATAATTTATGACGTAGTTACTGTATTGCAGTCGTACAATAAAAATGTATCTTGCAATAAAAGTGCCTTGGACTAATTGATGAAATCTGCCCTTTCTGGAGCCCAGTCTAAACCATCTACCTTTTTGTTCTCTTCTTCCACATCTGCTAAATTCCTGCGGAGAAGCTCGGCCTCGTCTTCCACCAGCTGAAGCTGCTGCCTCAGCTCCGACAGGGCCTCGCCCTGCTCTCTGCACTGTTGACCTCCGCTACCAGAGCCATCTAGTCCTGCTGCTGCCAGACTAGAAGACGAGAGGAGAGAAGCACCGATGAGTGTGAAGTTTAGTTTACAGTCCCATCTTTTTGATTTCCATTTCTAGGAAAACGATGGTTTCACCATGCAGTCAACAAGTCCTCGTCACAAATAACAGATTGACTTCTCTCTAATGTGGGAATATAATGATTTTCCTAATTGTAACAAATTAAATATGTTGTACTGTTTCAATCATCAAAAATCTGATGAATAAGGTACCTGTTCTCCCTCATGTCATCCAGTTCAGCCTTCAGTCCCCTGTTCTCCACCTCCAGCTCCACAATCTTCCTCCCCAAAATGTTCGCCTCCTCCTCCACCAGGCGTAAGCGGAGTTTCAGCTCTGATTCTCGGGTGGTGGGAGGCCCTCCAGCCTCACCTTTAGGCAGCGGGCTGTCCACGTCCCCATAGAAGGAGCGGTACTTCTGCAGCTCCTGCTCCAGTCTGTCCTTCTCCTTGTCGATCTTTGCCATTTTTTTCCTCATCAAGATGGCTTCCTCCTTGATGAAGGCCAGCTGGCATTTCAAATCATCATTCTCTTCCTGTGAAGAGAGTGCCCATTACTTTCAGAGTCTTCTGAGTGGTAAATCCACATTTAAGAAAACACACTAGTAATGTTTTTCTCGTGTATGTTGTAATTAGTTTGGCTTAAAAATCTGCCTTACCGGAAACCGTTTCATTGCCTCTGAACATATTGTAATTGGGTGATGGTCATGTTTTTCCTGAATGTTACTTTCACTCATTGCAAAGTATGACTTTCTGATGCCTAGTTCTGCATATTACATTTTGTTTTAATTTGGAAATTGCATTATAAAACAACCTCATTATTAATCCTCTCCACTGAAGTTTATTACTTTATAATCTAATAATGTAAATGCTGACGCACCTCCATTGGAGTCTGTGGAGCCTTTCTCTCTGCTTTCTGCCCGTCCTTACTTCCTTTTCTTTTCAGCGAGAGCTGCAGGGAAACAGTGGTTACATCATCGTCGTCATCAGCTCACTGCTTTCTTGTTGAAGGCAGTGATATCATCCAGATTTATGGACCACTGAAGGCTCAGTAATGGAAAAATAGGACCATTTAAAGTCACCCTCAAGATCATTTGTGGTTAAATATTTAAATTCAAATCACAATGCCCTCAGTGTGATTTTACAGGCTTATAGTAAACCCCCCCCCCCAAAAAGAGCTTGTATTTGTTATTCCTTTTATCATGTTTGTGAGTATGAGTATCTCACTAATCTTAAAAAGAGGACATAAATCTGGGCAGTGGATGACACTGCTGGGATTTACCAGGTTTAGCTACATCTTTGGGGGATTTTTTTTAACTCAATAGACTTTAATCTCTATGGAAATTATTTCAAATTCAAATACCCTGCCAACCCATACTACATATAATACATGGGCTGTATTCTGCATCTATTTAGCCTAATATGTATTTATTCAATAATAATAATACCTTCATTTTTACTGTGCTTTTCAGAAACACCGTTTAGAAAGTCCTGTACATTTTTACATTTGGAGAGAGATTAACGTGTGCAGTTTGCACCATTACTGCCTTAAACCCACTATCTTGCTCTGTTGAAACTCTCCCCAGACTTTTACAACCAATAATATATTTAAAGAGCACTTCATAATATTGTAAACCTGACCTTTATTGTGCTTCAGGCCATAACTTGCATTGCACTTTCAACAGCACCCAGACACCGAAGGTGAAACACACATTAGAGAGTCCCATCAGCTGCTCACCTCTTTGGTTTTCCCCAGTTCATTCTGCAAGGCCTGCTTGGTGACCTCCACCTCTATCAGCTGCTGTCTCAGCTTCTCATTCTCCTCCTCTGTCTTCATCCTCTTCTCCTCCACATTCTCCAGCTCATGGTGCAAGCGCACAGACACGTCCTTTGCCACCTGGAAAGGGAAAGGAAGACGTTGTTATTAATCACGTGGTAGAATATAATAGACTGATGCTCAACCCGCCATAGACTCACCTTGAGGTCTTGCTCCAGGCTTCGTAGCAGCTCTCCATCCACCTGGCCACTTTCAGTGAACCGGAGCCTCTTCCTCTCGGCCTTCTTCAGTCTGTACTGAAGGATCCGACAGTTCTTGTTGGCTCTCTCCAGCTCTCGACGCATGTCCTGCAGCTGGCAGGCGTCTTCCTCATAGAAGGTGTCCCGCATCTCATCCATCTCTGCCCGCATCTCTTCGATTTCTGTCTAAAACACGGAGGGATAATACATCACCAAATAATTCAATCCGACCTGGGCTCACAGAGGAAAACTAGTCTGGGAGTTTTTAAAACACATTTTCCAAAACAAAGCATGCAACTCCGTGCAGTAGTCATTATGCAGCCTGTTAGCACATAGCTACAACAGGTGCCACCACTGCGCACGCTACAAATGAAACGAGTATAAATTGTCAGGCTTGTAATATGCTAGCAACTTACCTTTAGGTCCTCGTTTTCGTCCTCCAGCTTCTCGATCTCTTCCTGTAGTCTCTGGTCCGGCTGTGGAGCCGGTTGCGGATTGTCGGGCTCGGGGGACAGCTCCGGCTCCGAGGCCGGCGGGGATGCTGATTTCGTCTGCATCTTTGTCCCTTTCTTCCCCAGGCTCTTATTCAGATGAAACTGTATTAGTTCGGATTGCAAGCATCCCTCCTTCCAGAAACCGGCTCCGCAGCCTACCGTGCTTTTGGAGCTCTTCTTGTTGCCGCTCGTCGCCACGGCGGCCTCTCCACCTTTCGGATTTTTGCTCCTCAGCTTGGGGGATTTGGATGCGCAGGGCTGGTCGGAGACGACGCGGTTCGGATCTGCTCTGGAGGGAGAGGAGGCATCAGGGGCGAGGCGGGGCGGGTCTTCTGGTGTCTGGACGCCGCTCCTGTCTGCCGCCGCGGTCCTGCTCAGCGTCGGGCTTTCAGCACCAGCAGCCTGGACAGCAGCCGCGCCTCTGACGGCCTGCCGCTCCCTGCCTGTGGAAACGGGGGATTGACCTCGGCTGCTTCTCCCTCCCCCTCCCCCTCCTCCTCCTTGCTTTGAAGTGTTGGGCTTTGACGAGTTGCTGCCCTTCTGTGTGGCTTTCGATCCGCCGTCTTTGAGCCCGGCCGGAGACGACGACCGCTGCTGCTTCCGGCTGCTATTGTCTGGCTGCCGCGGCGAGTCGGCGGAGGATGGGTTCATCATGGTGTCAAAGACTCAGCTCATCCTCAACAACATCCATCCCCTTCACCTGTATCCCCGAGCCCCGAAAACAATTGACCTGTCAGACCTATAAAGGCTGCAAAAGATGGATAGTATAAGCTAAATAACACTCCATGACAACATGTTATCCTCTACAGGTCGACCAAACAGTCCAAGTGTGTCACTTTAAATGTACTGAGAAGCCAATGGGAATCATCTGGTCATTAACAAACAAGGCTATATCAGGACGCACCATGCGTTATAGAGTTAAAGTTTGAGTTTTTAGAGGATAATCAGGCTACTGGCAGTGGAAAGCGTCCAGAGACCACCAGTGATTGTGCAGTCGGTCGTTCAGCCTCTGTCTGATGTGTGAGATCAGCTGCAGATCGGGTAATTAGACGACCATTTGCGTCACGTGCGCCGCCGAAAGAGCAATGGGCGAGAGAGAGAGGGAAAGCAAAGAGAAGGCAATGTCATTGGCTATTAAACCCGGAGCAGCAGCCAGCCAATTAAACAGCGATGTCTGTTCAGTAGACAGTAAGGAGGCTCCGAGTGGCCTCACATCTGATCCTCGACCGACCCAAAAGAAACAAAGATGGAGACAAATATAGAAGATACTAACTATATGAGCCACATCCAGACTTACAAGAGAACAGAGAGAGCCGTCACTGTCAGCCACCATCCTCTTCCTCATATCCAACATTACCGATGACTCATTACTCAAATGGATGGAAGATGAGCCAGAAAAGTACAGAAGCAATGGACACAACGTTTCTTTTACCTGTTCCACAGTTGGTACAGACTCTGCATTTTTTCTTTTGTCTCTTTAGTTTTAGAAGCAGCAAACATCGACTACCTGTCACACACAGTCTCTCACCCAGTCTCTTCTGAATTAATGAAGACAAATCAAATCAGTCTAAACGTGGAAAAAAAGCTCCGTTCACACGGATGTATTGCCCGGAGTGTTTTACATATAAACAACTTGGAGCCGCAACAGTAAATCAACCCACCTTGGAGGCCTGACAGTACAGAGCAGAACCTGGACCACAGTCAGACATTTGCCCTTCATACAGGTTACTGTTGTCACATTCATCTAAAACACGCCCGTGTGCTCAAAGAAAATAGGTTATCACGTGGAAACCACGAAGCTCCAATTGAATTTCTTACCTTTTCTGGGTGTTTTGTCGGATGCTGAAGGGTAGTGGTGATGGGGAGGCAGAAGGGATGCTGACTCGAGCGCCTCCCGACCACCAAGCAACCTGTTTCAATATTCATGACATTACATCATCGCTGGGAGGGCCGGGGCTGCACGGAAATGAAGCTGCACGCAGCAGGCTGCTCTCATTGGAAGAAAACAGGATGCTCTCTCTCTCGCTCTCTCTCTCTCTCTCTCTCTCTCTCTCTCTCTCTCTCTCTCAACAGTGATTGGATGTTCCCACCCTTCAACTGAACACCCACCTTGTATTCAGTCATTTGAACTGACCTTGAATATATGGTTTGAATTGACCACATTGACTGTTCCAAAATAAGTTTGGCTCCCAAAGGTACAGCTGTGCACTTTATGTCAGGAGGACAGTGACTGACACCTCAATGGACATTATTCAACAGCTGTCATTGAACTACAGAAAATACTGCATCAAGAATGTAGGACGTGTGATTGCCATGGCATCCATTTGGGACTTGGATTTCAGTTCAGTCATAGGATGTTTTATTTACAGCTCCAGTGACTGTTGAATGAACATTCAAAAGCTTGGTAGTTTCTATATTGTCGTTTCCTGGCTGCTGCCCTTTTCCTTCCATCTCTCATCTTTCTTTCTCTCTCAAAACTCCAAACTGAAGCTTTTGCACAAAACATTTCCACAAATGCCCAGGAATCATTTGTGAAACTATTCAGTGTTTGGAGAGGGGCGATTAGGCCTTACTTAACATTGTCAGGGGATAAATAAGACATTTCATTTGGAGTTATGCCTGTCATTCATTTCTCACAGAATTAGTTTGAATCTGTGTTGTAAGGAAATAGATAACTGTTTCATACCTGTGCCGACAAGATAAAGCACATATACACATCTGAACTGGCTATGGTTGTTTAAAGATACAATGCAAAGGAAGTTGACTGGTGTTGCATGCATCATCCTCGTGTGAGTAAAATAACAAGAAAGTTTGCAGGGATCGTCTTGGACTGAAAGCTAGGATTTGCTCTGCTCTGAAAGTTTTATGGCATGGATTTTAGCTTCTTTCAAGGCTTCAATAACCACAGCTCTTGTACCTCTGTGCAATCCATTTCCTTCTGTCACTGCAGGCTTTTACAACACTATATCTTGATCCGTTCAGGAGCAAGACTGCTCTCTATTGTAATCACAATTTAATTGCCAGACAAGATGTTGCAGGGCCAATAAGCTAGCTTTGGGCAGGAATGATGATCATTTTTCTCTGAATAGAATAACAGATGTTGAGGTCTTGCACTCCCTTTCAGAGTGACATGCACATTCACCACTTCCCCCACCTATCCTCTGCTTCTGTCCCAGGAGTCTTCAATCATTTGCTTGCATTAAAGTGACAGATGTCTGCATCATGGTGGCTCCCATGTGCCAGACAAGATTACTGATTGTGCTTTGTCTAAAGTAAAACTAAAGAAGGTGTCTGGCAGACAAAGTGTAATTTCATGCTATGTGACGATGTTAATTTCTTTAATTACTGGGAAATGTTGAATCCTCACATGGTGTTTTTCTTTAATAGTAGCATATTCTAAATTTAATCTAGAAGTTTAATTAAAACATACACCATACAGTATATTCCAGTGTGAATTTGTTTGATTGAAAGACATACATTGGCTGAATTGTGATACTGGATTCAATCACCTTTACTTGTTTCCTGTCAAAATACTTATTTATGAAAATACTTATATTTTTGCATTATTCCTGAAACAAGTTGCCTGCCTATCTCATCCCATTAGAAGAAATGCTGAATAGTCAAAGACTTGAAATGAGTCTAAATGACTTGAGATGGATGTTTTCTGCAGTGAAAATAAGACAGCTCACTCTGTTTGTTTTTATATGTCCATCTTCTTTAGCAGCAAATATTCTTTCCATTCCCAGTCCTTCATCCCACACAAAGCACTGGTGGGAGTGCAAGAGTAGCTGTGTGAGAAAGAGAAAGAGGCCCTGATGAACATCCATCTAAAAATATCACCCTCATTCTTTTTACACTACCAAGTCTCTCCGTCATTCTCACTTTCTCTATTATTCGCAAACACCCTTACCCCAGATCATCACAGTAACACCATGTGTAGATGGGGATCCCAGGCAGTGCGCTCAGGAATAATCTGCACTGTCATGTTGTCATTTCCATGCTGGGTTTAAAATGTTATTTAAAATGGCCACATACAACATTTGTGCATCAATCCTTTGCACATTAAGTTTGATACATTAGCATGATGTCTTTAAGCCCTCATACTGACATACAAGCAGTGGAGGGTTTTGTGAAGCTCGTGCCTTATTGGTGCAATACGTCTCTCCTATGAGACATAAAAACATGCCTGTCTCTGGTCTCAGTTGTTGTGCTCCAGATATCAACTGAGCTTCTGACAGGCAAGAAGATTGTTACTCTGCTGTGAAATCCACACTGGATTTTACTGAAGGAGGCAGTTCTGCACACATACAGACACACATTCAAACTGACATATATAAATGCTGATGTAGTCATCGAAATCCTGTCAGCAGTGTATGCCGTACACAAACACATATATATAGTGCATATAGATGTTTATACACATTCTGTGGATCTAGCTGTGGCTTTGTTATGCTCTATTCAAGTGGTGCTTGGAGATAAAGTAAAGGGTGAGGTAATATTTATTAAATAAAATGTTTTATTTAATTTTAAGTGTTTTTTAAATTCAAGACCAACATTTTAATAAAAAAACTAAGGGAATTTAGTTCAATTAGATTATGCTAATGAGAGTTAAAACCAACACATAACACATGCACTGGCATACTGTACTTGCGCTAAAGCTAAGAAGGCCAAATCTGCCATTGTGTCCATTATAAAAGATGTGTAATGGCTTACTATTCCTTAAGCACTGCAACGCATTTGAGTGCCAGAGCAACATTTTACAGTTTGGCCAAAATGTTAATTGGGCTTTTGAGATTTCTATAAAACATCAACTGTATTTTGTTGCAGATATTTGAAACTTATTTCTCAGCCTGTAAATCCATGAGCAGCTATAAATTATTTGCCCTTTAGAAACCATTGACAGAGCTATCTCATGCTATAGAGATGTGTTTGTCAACCAGAGGAGACTGGAGGAAAGGAAACAGTTGGAAGGATATGGGGCCACCATCCAAGAGAAAGGTTGCTGATGAGGTTATGGTTTTCTGTTACAGGAGTTGTGAAATTATTGCTCTGGCTTGAAGAACATCATCCACGTTTTACCCCTCTGCTGGTGGAGGCCTCCCAGTCATAAACTCTGCGGGGGCGGGGACTGACACACATACTAATGTGCTGTTTCCCACATGTACCCGGCTGATTCAAGAAGAAGAGGCAGGAGGAGCGTATGCAATGGGTGGGGGTGGGAGGTCTTTGGGAAGGGGGGGGGGGTCAGACAGCTGCCATGTACAGTTACCATGGAAACCTTTGTCTAACTAAGAATTCGACAGAATTCTTTTTGTCTACGAAACAGCTTGCCAGAGACTTGCCTTTAGCACAGTTTTTTTAAGTATATCAGACAAGTAGCATATGACAAGAGATGGCAGACATGACCCCACCCTACACAGGAACCACACTTCTTCTTTCTGCAGATTTGGATGCTTATTTGCTAGAAATATGGATTGCTGAAGGGGTAGGGGTCTTTTTAAATGAATAAACAATTGTAATGTTGACACTTAGGCAGCGTTTAAAATCAAATAAAAACAGCAAACAGACATAAATGGAAAAGAGGAAATGTGAAAAAACACTGACAGTGATAATTTAAAAATTAAATTTGTCTATTTTGGCTTCAACAAAATCTGATTATTTGCTTTAGTAAAAGTAACAATACTACAATGCATTCAAGTAGTATTCGCCAAATGTACTTAAAGTAACCAAAGGTAAAGTACTAATTAGGCTGAATGGCCCTTTTCAGACTGTTAAAGTATGCTTTGCTATTTGATTATTGTTGCTGATACATTAGCATGCAAGTGTTGTAATGTTGTAGTTGGTCAAGGTGGAGCTAATTTCTACTATATTATATGTATTGTGTAATCTATGACAATACTTCATGTAATATGTTGACCACATTTTTGTTTGTAAGACCTTGAACCTCCAGGTGGCTCCAGCTGTCAGATTAATGTTGTGGAATAAAAAGTACATTATTTCTGTCTCAAATGTGGGGAGGTAGAAGTATAATATAGTAGAAAGGAAATACTCAAGTAAAATGCAAGAGCCTTGCAAGATATACTTCAGTACAGCAGAATTAATATACTGTGCAACACTGTTTCAAACCATTTTACAGAAAATACAGTGCAAAGACGACTTTGGTGTGTGAAGGCTACCTCATACTTGGGGTTGCCTGAGTAATATGAGTTTTGATAATACACAGAAACAAAACCAATCTGAAAACCAGGAATAATTCACAGATGATAAATAATTCACAGATGTCCACTAATGATTATGTTGCTCTTTTCATATCATAAAACTTGACCAAGTTTTGTATCTTGAAGAGAGGTCATATCCATAATTACAGTTTAAAGTGTGGGGAACATAGTGAGCATGCAATATAGCAACTGTGATGCTAATTTACAGTATTGTGACCATGGTGCCCTCTAGTGTTGGGAACCTACTCTGCACCTCTGTTACCAATTTTGTCTTTTCTCAAAAGCTAAATCACCTAAGTCATTCCTGTAAAAACAGTCTTGTATGGAGATAATTTTGTTTCTTTATAAAACAGTCAAAACAAGGGGTTTGAGAGAGAAACTTTCCACACTTTTGCTTTCAAACACTAAACTTTTGCTTTCAAAACCTAAAATTTTGCTTGCAAATCTAAAAGTTTTGCTTGCGAATCTAAAAGTTGTGCTTCCGGTTCAGCTTCATGCCGTGGGCGGGACCTACTCTGAAAGACGTTTCTATTGGCCAGTTGTGATGTGAGTGACAGCTTGGCAACATGCCGTCAGTTAACGAGAGACGCTGTTTTGAAGTCCGCCGGAGGAGAGCGGAGAAAGTCCATACGAA
>JAVQJL010001741.1:0-14711 GCA_036024295.1 Nannoperca obscura
CACAGCGTCCTCACTGCCCCCCCCCCCCCCCTTCACACACACACGCACACACACTCACACACACACACACACACACACATACTCTGTATTAGCACTCTGCCTTTGTGTGAACACAAAGATGCCGTGAGGAGTGAACACATACGGTTGTTTCCCTCAGCTTTCTTAACACAGTATGCTGTTGCCTCTGCTCTAAGGTCAAATGTACATACAAAAATACACACACACACACACCAGGATGTCTTTCTGCTACGGAAAAGGTCAGATGGCATCTTAATTGCTGTTTCTGGCCAGAATGGTCAACAACCCTGTTTGAGGAAATATTGAATGATCCAGATATAAATATTCCAACAAGCACATTCAAACAGGTGGAAGAAAGAAAGCTTTCCAACTTTGACAACAAAGAAAATGTCTTTAGATGCCTGAATAAACCTAGTCCTGATGAGACTTGTGACTTGTCTTTACGCTGAATGTGTAAGCGCTGTTGTTATTGTGTGTACATACTTGAAATGTTGGCCTGTGTGCAGTTCTGTCCAACTTGAGTTTGTACTGTAATGTAGGCCTACACGTTTACAGCGTAATAATGAATCAGAAAATCTGAATGCGATGTCCGCTCCATGAGAAATACAGCGTGGTCTTTAGGTGTGAGGACCAGAGCACATTTGAGAGTGAGTGATCATGTTTCAGGACCTGAAGCTCCATTGGCATTCATTCCTCTCCACTGAAATCAAATACCAAAACATTTCATCATCACATAGTGTAGGAATGCCGGAAACAATAGTGTCTTTGCAAATCTCACAGGTTGTAAGGATCATGTTTCACACAGTGTATAAGCTAACCAACTAGTTGCCAAACAGCGTGCCCCCATTTTTTATAAGCTAGTTTCAGTCACCAACATCTGGCACCTACTTTCAACACTTAGCTACAGGTAGATGTTTCTGACCACCACAACGTTTAACTAATGGGACAGAAATCTGTCATTTTTCGACCTCACCCCTTTCGATTTGAACAAATATTTTTCTATATGTTAACACGTGAGAGAATGTGGTTTGATTAACCAGAATGTCCAACCATTCAGGAGACAAGTGCCTTCAAATTTGACCCAAAGCAACGAGAGGGGGTCCAAGTAAGGAAAGCTTAAGGAGAGTTTACGAACAAGATTATTCACAATTTCAATTTGTTTGGTCCAAAACAAATACTTTTTGTCCTTTAAACCTTTAATTGATCCAAATCATGTAAACTCCGATCTTTTCGCTGTTTATTATGTTATAGGGTAAACACTTATTTACATCTCCTGAAGTATTAACGTTGTGCCTGCTATCAGTTGAGCAACAGCAGAGTTCTGAGTAGATGGTGGGTGACGCATGAATCCTTAATGTTGCCTATGAATTTCTGTTTGACCTCAAATATGACTTCAGTCATTATCGTCACATGACTGAAAAACAGAAAATTCCAACGAATTGACATTATGAGGAAGCCCAAATCAGCAAAAATGTGTACTCTTTGTAAATACATTGCTTCCACGTCATGCCGTTGTGTCCGAATGTCCAAACCTGGAAGCAGTGCCTCAAAATGTCTTAAGTTTTCTTCAGCCAAGGGTACTTCCATCTGTCACACCAGCCAAGCCACAGGCAACACACAATAATTAAACATAAATGTATTTTCTATGATATAGTAGCAGAGTTTTCTCCAAATTATCCACGGGGCAAATCTAGTTAGAGATTTTGAATTATATCAGTTTACCTGTTCAGGGGTTACACTTAACACATTTCTGTTTTTTTGTTTTTTTTGCGTTAATCCCATTGAGTTTAAATAAAATGAATCGGAACAATTACTCTATTGAAACGGTGTGCAGTAAGACTGGAAAAGTTACACATACATTACAAAGTGCAGCTCTGTGTGTGTGTTGCTTTATTTTAATGCAGTGAAAATGGCTGTGTTGGGTGTAGCCTCAGTCTGCAGACCTTGTACAGTATTTGCCTCTAAGCAACTCAGAAAGCCAGTTTTATCTTCCAACCGCATCATCCAAAGTGCAACAAAGTAGAAAACACTGATTTATTCTTTTTCTTAAAGTGGCAATTTCCTCTCTGTTTTGCTGCCCTTATCTCCCTTCAGGCTACAAGTGTAAAGAAGCAACACCACAGCCTCAAAAGGCAGCTTGTTAAACTAGCCGTTCTATCTTCATGTTCTCTCATCTCTCGTCTCCTTCCTCCATCTGTCAGGTGTTGTAGCTGTGATTTTGCCACCACCAACATGAACAGTTTAAAGAGCCACATGAGGCGGCACCCTCAGGAGCACCAGGCCGTGCAGCTACTGGAGCAGTACAGGTGAGAAATATCAAACCCGCATCCACAACAGAGAGGCATGATAAGAATGACCTCTGGACCTCTGAAGTGAGAATGGGGAGCTGTATGTGGCCAAAACAAGCTGGGGTTATCCGAGTCTGTGTGGGCATGAACCTGCGTGTGACCACATTTGTGTACTCTCAAGGTGCCAACAGCCTGGAGGCTTGAGAAATGGCTTTCTGATTGCAGGGTTGGTGGCTGGTGGATGGAGGTGGAGTAAACACCTCCTCCAATGTTGAATATCCACAACCCTTAGCGAGGCACTGATTGCTGATTCCTACTTCACTTAATGCTTGTGCTGCATTATACTGTCATCAGTACCTGCAAGGCTGGATTGCCCATGTTTCTATATAGTAGAAATGGCACAGACATTGCCGATATTTTTCAATTCCACTCAAGTCATTTAGTTAGGCGCTTTCATAAAGTAGAGCGAACTGCGAGAGGTAGATTTGTTTGGTGTCCTGAGTTTTAGGTCACTTTTCAGCTTGGTTTGTTTGGTCGAGGAAACCGTGAAGCCTTGTGACCTTTTTAGTTCCAGTCTGTGTTGACACTGGCTTTTTACAAAAGGAGTAAACATAGTCATATGGACCGGCGGGTAACTGGACAGTCATCCTACGTCATCTGCTCTACATGGACCCGTGTGCAGAACATTAAATTCTGGTGACACAGAGTGCTACATGCTACACCTTACTGAAGCTAATGTAAATCTGATGTGTTTGTTGTCTATGACAAATCAGCTCACTGAGAAATAACAATTGGTCACAAGCGTATCACACAGCTGTTTGAACTCCTTTTCACTTCCTGATGTATCCGGGAACATCCCTGCACTCGCATGCTGATGTGTTATGTTACCAAATGATTTTATAAAATATATATGCTGCTTTTACATACTGCATTCTTGAAAGGTCGCAGTCAGCAGATTCATTTATTAGTAGTTTAGCTTCTTTTGCTTTTATATCACCAAAGTTTCCCATCACGAGTTTCTGTGGACCACCTGCAAATAGTGGGTCTGGTTTCTGTTGTTGGGCCTGCACTAGAGTTTGCCTGATAGATTGAACACTAGCCCAATGGAACCAAACCAAACCGAACAGGTTAGGTGTGAAAGCACCATTAGTACCCGATATGGGTCGAGCTTCAAAACACTTGATCCTACACTTCCCAGAATGCAATTAATACCATATTTTCATTAGACCCTCCCCCTTTAAACCTCTATTTGTAACGTAGACTTTGTTTTCTTAATCTGAACTCTCCTTGGCCAAGCTTTGATAACCCTGGCGCTATTTATTTTCTCTAACTTGTAATGAATAGCTGGGGAACCAGACCAATCTGCAAGCTTGTATTGTATTTATTACTCTGGCAGGTGCGACTGGTTCCCCTCAGGCCCAGATTGGGCCAATCGCAACCATTTATCTAATGGGTTTGATGCGATGACGGTAGTCTATAGAGGCGCATCATAGACAACAACCAACGTCAGTATTAAACAAACCGGACGGTATATTTTCTCTAAAAGAACAAACAACTGCACTTAAACCTTTTGTTGATAAGAAAGATGTGTTACCACACACGCTTTCTTGCTCTGATTGGTTGTAGTTCTATGTAATTATGTCCAGAGGCATTTTGGTCTGCACCCGTTGATAACACCCCTTGGAAATCGAAAATGACCTGAGTTGGTCTGGCAAAGTCAGGCTATGTAATGTAGGCCTTGTTGACTAAATTTGTAGTCTCCTTGCCCAAGCTGTGATAACCCTGAAGACATTATTTTCTCTAACCTGACAAGAAGACATCTTTTTTCACAGGCTGATGAGGCTCGTGGTACTAATTATGTTTTTTGTTTTTTTTTTAAAGGGAGCGTTCCCCGTTTCAAGGTTTGACATTCACCCAAACTGCAATAAGAATTCTCAACTTTTTCTCTCAATACATTTAAGAGACAACTTAAGACGTTTTTCGAAATTTCAATAGAATTTGGGGATTTTGAAAAAACTGAATTGATGGCAAAACATTTATTTTGAAAGAGTTAATATACTTTTTATACCTTACGCATTATTCAGATTTCAGCTGTATCGGCCAGGCTGCGTGATGGAGTTAATGCTGTTGGAATCGTTGACGGAATTCATTGCCAGTGGATGTCCTTGCCTCTTTATGGAGTTTGATTGTCCTTTCATTTTAACTGACATTTCTGACCCATTCTTTTTTGTCCTCTAGAAATTTGTTTTCAGTTTGAACATTTCGGACTCTTTGAGCATTCGGGACATTGAGCACGAAGCAAATGGAAAGATGGAAATGCGCAAGGGGAATTGGATGTGCATCGTTCTCGGCTGCTGATTTGAGTTTTTCTAGTGGTGTCGAGAAGCAGCCATGTCTGAGCAGCTGGTGCATCCAGACTAGACTAGTCTGTAGTCAGTTTACATTGTAGCAGCATCACATACCAGCCTAGTGAAATATTTCAAATATGAATATCGGCACTGGCAGGTTGAGAACTTAATTTTCCTTTCACCTGTTGACAACAACATGGGTTGTTTTTACAACTTTACGCATTTAAATGGTTCATAAAGAAATTACCCACATTTCTTTTCATTTGAACAAATGACTTCACCAGTGTGCCGTAAATCCCATTACCTCTCCACTCTTTGTCCCTGTCTCTCAAGCTCAGTGTCCCCTGTGGATTCATACAGAAAGCAGGAGACGGATTAGTAGAACCTCAGTACTCCCATAACATCAGCCTCGACTGGATCCACTCTTACTCCGTTGCTAATCTTCTCTTGTTTGTTTCTCTAATTTATTATTTTCCAGGTGCTCTCTGTGTGGCTACGTGTGCAGTCATCCCCCGTCACTCAAATCTCACATGTGGAAGCATGCTGGAGACCAGAACTACAACTACGAGCAGGTCAACAAAGCCATTAACGAGGCCATCTCCCAGAGCAGCCGGTAAATGCATGAACTGGAGCGCAGTGGCATATGTCCTATGTTCTTTCGGGTGTCCTTTCTGTATTTGCGAATAGTTGATCCACTGTCAGTGCAGGTCCTGGAAAACGCTTGGTAATATTTACTGTCTAACTACAAGAGCTTTAGAGGTCTTGAATACAGCTGCATTATGCATGTTCTGATGTTTCTTACAGTAAAAGCCTTTCTAGCCTGCAGTGCCTCTTTAAAAATAACATTTATTGTCAGTCTTACAGGTTTGAAATATTGCACTGTGATCGTGTGCCCTTTAAATGAAAGCAAATAGTTGGATTTCTTTGGCGCTGGCACCAACACACTCACAAACAATCCTAACTTTAGCCGAAAGTAGTTCTTTTCTTGTTTATTTAACAGGGAGAACGCATCATATTATTGATAAAGCTAAAAGCCAGTTTGCGTCTGCAGTCCGTAGGCGGAGGCCACCAGTGACATGCAGGCTGACACAGTAAAAGATAATACTGTAAAAACAGATGCGATACACATCAATATTGCAATCAGACCTAGTTAACTGTCTGGTTTCATTCATCAGTAATTCCTACATGTTGGTTGTTCACTTTGTCTCCTCCCAGTGGCCACATTCACCTGGTACATTTTCACATTTTAATAACTATACCATAAAAATAAGAAGGTAAGTGAAGACAGACATTTAAAGCAAGCAGGGCCTTCTACGTGTGTGTGTGTGTGTGTGTGTGTGTGTGGGTGTGTGTGTGTGTGTGTGTGTGTGTGTGTGTGTGTGTGTGTGTGTGTGCGCGTGTGTGCATGTGTGTGTGTTTGTGTCACTGAAAGGCCTCATCCTGAGTTGTGGACATTGGGAAGGTGCTGACCCCCTTATCATATTGGTCAGCCCTGAGGAAAAAGCCCCCCTTTCTTCTTCCAATCCTCTCTCTCTCTCTCTCTCTCTCTCCCCCACCCCTCACACCCGAGAGAACAGAAGGACTAAACAACATGACAGCCTCAGTTGTATGGCAGTAGCATTAAAACGGGTATCGGTGGCTTTGTTGTACCAGCATCCTGTCTGTGTGGTGATGGATGATAAGCGGCCTACTTTAGACTGAATACATTAACATGGGAAATAGTATAATATGTTGCCATGACAAACCCAATGTTGTCATGTAGAATCGGGTCATTTTCAAGATTTACAGAAATTAAATATTTAGCAAGTTGATTTATTGTGGAATTACTTGAAATATTAATGTTAATAAAATTAAATTAAGAGTGTTTTTGTTAAGTCGTCATAAAATCTTATAATCTCAATTATAAAGCATTAAAATGTACATGAAACTAAGCACTACCAAAAATGTGTACTTATTAGCACTGAAATGTGTAACAGTGTCATTGTTGCAAACCCTAATTCACCATTTGACCGTGTGAAATGAAAGCCAGCTGGGACAACTAGACTGACTGAAGTTAATTAAGCATGTCCCTGGTTTTTGTTGTTGCACCTAGGACATACATTTCTCTTGTCATCTAACTAAAATTTCCACAAAAATATGTCTTTGTCTCTGAAAATAGTTCAGGTATGACGTACAGTGCCTGAATCAACACATCATGAAATGTGGGACTTCAGTGTTTGTGACAGCAGCTGGTGTCACACACTGTAGAAGTAGACCTGTCAATTCAGCAATGCTTATGCCCCCCCCCACCCCCAAATGTTGTAGTGGACAGTTTAGTTTGAAAACAGGAGACAGTTACTTCACTGATTAGCCAAAGCTGCCATTCAGTAGTTGACCGCACATTTTAGAGCATCTGACTGAGAAACTGGTTGTCAATATACAAACATTCTCATTTGTCTATTTTGTCTTCAGATCCGTACACAAGACTGAACAAAAGCAAATCTTCCTGATTTCTGAGCCTGAATCGTACCTCTAATCCTCAGTCTCACTCGTGAAAGTAATGTCCTATAGATACTGCTCAGTTGCAGTACACCTCAATGACCCCAAGATGGCAGTAGTGTCACACAAATTGCGAGTGCACCGCAGAGGTCTGCTGACTCAGTGCCCTGTACTCAAACACATGCAAACAAGTCATACTGTCTGCTATTAAAGTGTTCTATTGTACTCTATTGGTAATGTTTGATTGTTAATTGATTGTAGATCTATACTTACCCAAAGTGTGTGCCATTCCTGAAATGGGCAAATGGTGATTTTCCTTAACAGCCATTTGTCATTGTGTCTTTCAAGCTGTGATAACTGTACACTATGTTTTTTTTCTTTCCTCCCTCTTTCTCCTTCTCCTTCACTGGCCAACCTGCTTCTTATTCCTTTTTCCTGTATATGTTTCTCCCATCATCTCCCCATCTCCTCTTTTTTCCCGCTTTCTCTCACTCTTTGACTTTATTCCATTTCCCTTTGTTTCCGCAGTATAACCAATGAGGCAGGAGCATCCATCTACAGTGTGAGTCCCGAAGCGGTCAAAGAGATGCCAGACATGGACCCCAACCTTAGAAGTGCAGGTACACTAGCCCATTATTATTTTTCATAGCCATGCTTTTAAATGGGCTCTTTTTTATGGCAAAGTTACTGGTATTATTTTCTTGACTAATTGTTTTGTCAATAAAATAGTGAAAAATGCTCATCACAATCTCGCACACCCCAAGGTGACCTCTTCAAATTGTTTGTTTTGTCCAACTGGCAATCAGAAACCCAAAGATAATGAATTTACATGATTAAAGAACAGTTTAGTCAATCAACTGATCACTTGATTGACTAATTGTTTCAGCTGTACTCGTGAATTGCTTTGTACTACAGTAGGCACATTGAAATGTTTTAAAACAATCATTTTCAGTTTTAGAGAACGTGGCCTTTACTTCACATGTAAGCTGAAGTACTGTAAGGGACACAGAAAGAAAGAGTCCACATAATATGGACCATTGTTTTATTGTACAACTCCACTATTGGATGTTTGATGTTTGGTGTAAGCAACACTAAGTAATGTTAATGCTGGTGAAGAAACTACCACTTCATTTTCTGTTCACACACGCTAACAAATTTAATTTTAGGCATTGCTATCAGGTTCTCTTGTATCTCCCCCACTTCCCTTTGCCTTTTGCCCTCTTTCTCTCACTTGCTCCCTCATTCACTCCACATACTACATCACTGAAAACACAGCCGAATATAAAACAGTTTTGGAGAACAAATGTTTCCAGCAGACTTCCTCTATAAAAGCCATAAATCAAGTGAGGCTGGATTATTCCTCACTAGTTTCCTGTGGTCAGCAGCACAGAGAGCCACGGAGAGTCGTATTTTTACCTCTAATGAAAGCCATGAGACATCTACAGTGTTTGACTTTGGGTGGGTATAAAGAGAGGGTGCTAAGCCAGGACATGGATTCAGAGTGATGTGGCAGCAGAGTGTTTGTGTCTGTCTGTTTTACCTTTTGAGGGGTTTGTGTGTTTCTGCCTCTGTCTATATGAATGGCCATGTAACCTGGTATGCAAGAACTTATTAGTTATTAAGAACCTTCCATCTGTCTCGTCAATGTTTGGGAGATCTAGGGACACCTAGTGGTGATAGGCAAGATTTCAACCATTCTCTAGGAGAGCTGTTTTTGTGTTCAGCTTATTTCTGTGCCCCCTCCTCTCCGATCCAAGACAGAGTGAGAGGTTAGTCGAGAGTGACCTCAGGAGTACGGATTAGTTTTCCTGGATGAAAAGCACTCCTAACTTTGCATCAAAATCAGTGCAGCCACATCACAGCTGTCCCCGTGTCCCGCCAGAATGCTGCGCGTCACATTCTTCCACTTCTCCTGTGCAATGTGCCCGAGTGGGGCCTTCCCCTCTTGCTGCTTTTTGTAGAACTGTATTTGGCTCATAAACTTTCAATAAGTGCTGGAGAGTTATGCTAGACTCCATTTACAAATCGGCTCCTCTCAGAGGGAGAGAGAGGGAGAGAGTCAGAGACAGAATAGATTGAAAGAGTATTGGGAGAGTTTTGGTGGTGCACTGAGCAAGGCCAGGGTTGAAACTCCATCCCTGTCTAAATATTATCTCAGGCAGCAGCCTCCCACCGCAGCCAGAGGAAAGAAGAGAGGAGAGAGCCATTGATTCCAGACACACTCCCTCTGTTACATCCCATCCCTCTCTTTCTCTTTGTCTCTTCGTTCCTCCTCAAAGATTTAAGTCTGATGTGTCTCATGAAGCACACTACATCGCTGACACTGAAATTCAAACGTACACACAATGCACACATACAACAGTGGCAAGCAGCAGGAAAGAATGAGACCAACTCTGTCCTGTTATTCTTTTACTCATCAAAAGGTGTTTTTTACAAGCCTAAATTAGATGTGTATAACATTTTGTTCATTCTCTGTTCCTTGATAAAACTAAAACCATTAAGTAAATTAGATACCTCGAGATAGATAACTGAGTTTTTTATTTCCTCAAATATATAACTATTCGTACTATTTAAAAATAGCAGTGTAAGGTGTTAACACTCGCTGCCACATCCTTTTTACATCTTTTACATGGACAGGAATGTGAACAGTTATTTGGTTGTGTTATTCTCTCCCTCTTTGTGTGTGTGTGTGTGTTGGGAGGGGGATGATGTCATGTATTATGGTGTGTATGTGAGTAAGGTTGTTTGTAATTTTTCTCCTTGTCACTGCGGCCTGCCAGCATATTTATGGAAAAGACATTTGGCTTCATGTGCAGCAGCAGGCTGAAGCCTTACAGACTTCATCGTTAAAAGCAGCCCTGCTTTGGTTGATAAAGACTGTGTGTGTGTGTGTGTGTGTGTGTGTGTTTATTTGTGTGCTACGTTTGGCCGTGTGTGCCAGTGTGCACGGGTCTGGTTAACTGAGTGGTTTTCAAGGTTCATGGCTCCAGTATCTATCAGAAAGCTAAATGACAGGAGCAAAGTCTCCAGTTGAAAGCCAGCTTTAATTATTATTATTATTAGGGGTGGAGGAATGACAATTTGGTTTGGCCTGCCCTCAGGCCAGCACAGTAATATGCAGACAATTTGCATATTCAGTAATTATAAAGAAAATGGATTTGCATATTCAATAACTGCGATTCAGAGAGCAAGTTCATAAACACACAAACTGAACAATCTCATGAGACATAGAATCTTGTATTTTTTTTCCTGTGTTTGTGTGTGTGTGTGTGTGTGTATGTGGGTGTGGGTGTGGGTGTGTGCGCGCGGCAGTGTCCATTGGAAGACGTGTCCAAGATCCCCTGGCTGAGCTTGTGAAGATTGATCCTAAACACATAGGCATTGGAACATACCAGGTAAGTGTATTTTCCTTTGTTTCTGTTCTGATGCTTCTTGTGGGTGAGAGATTCTTGTCCCTGGGCAGTGGAACATCTGCTGTGAGTTAGACTGAAGCAAAGATCCGAGTAAACGTGCGTGCGTGCATGCGTTGGTGTAAAAGCACATCAGCAATAAACCATGATTTTACACACATGCTCATTGTTTTCGCACTGTCTGTTGCAGTTACTTATTTGCTAAAGATGTGACGAATTTCTCATTTAATTCACCAGTATGGTCTCTTTAAGAGATTCCTGACCAAAATGGCAGCATATTATGTAACATGAACCAACACACAACCAACATTCACAGAAAGAATAAAAGTAAGGACAAACATAAAAACCATTTAAATACATTATAACCACAGTATTTCTCAACAAAAAGTTAATCTAATTTAAATGATTTGACTATTTTCACCCAGACGTCTTGGAGTGTTTAGTTGTGACTTTTGTATTTTGGGCCAAACAAAGAAAGCAGAAATTGAGACTTGAGTGAAGGATTGAAGATGTGATGGGACAGATGAGGAAAAACTTGAAGAGGTTCAGAGAAGAGAGGCAAACGGGGAGGTAGATAAACTTTGCTGAGGCCTGTGTCAACAGATGATGCTACGGGTGACAGCTAATTCAATTAATGGAGATCAGGCATGACGTATGTTTGGACATTTGTTTTTTTCTTGCATGCTTGCTGGTCCTTGTCCATATGCATTCAAGTGTAAGTGCAGATGAAACAACAGTTAGCTCAATGTTTTGTTCATTGCAAGTGTGTGAGAAAGGCAAGACAAGCATGAGGTCAGTGTGCTTACTATTTACACCAGTTATTAATGCAGTATTGTTCTCCATATATGGTAGGTTGTGGGGGAAAAGGGGGTATGAGAGGATGGAAATAGGTGACGAAGGCAAGTAGAATGAGGTGAAATTTTTAGATTGGCACCTTTACGAGAGGCAATTAATAGTGTGTAACAAGGCAAAAGTATTAAGATGATAGATTTATATAGTCTTAGGTTATCGTGAGGTGGTCATGAGATAGATAAAGGGTTTCTTTGGAAATTGGAAGAATTCCTGTTTTGTTGGAAATGCGAAGGACATTGAGTGATTGGACAGCGATGAGGAAGAGTAATCGACGTAAGGCTTAGTGTAGACAACAAATGATTGTATTCATGATTGATCGATCTATTGATTTATGTTTTTGAGTTTTCATTTAGTTTTTTAAAATGTCAAACAATAATAAAATACTAATTTTGATCAAAGTGAATTTTTATCAGTCGCCAATGATCTAAAACAGAGAAAGCAGTAAATCATCAGATTTATTTATTTTAGCAATTAATCAATTATCAAAACGGTTTATTAATTTCATCAACTAACGGATTACTTGACCAATTGTTTCACCTCTGTTTAAGTGTTCAATCAGTCTTCCTAGGGATTGAGGGAAGCCCTAAACATCAGGATTACTGAGAGGATGCTCCTGTACACTAAGCCAATACTGTAACTACACTGGTTGAGATTTATTTATACTTCCCTCAATGTCAAAATGTTTTTTAACATTTAGCAGCCGACACCCATGGTATGTAAAAGAAGAAGAAGAAGAAAAAAGAATAGCTCAACTGACTGATCACTACATGAGTGAGAGGAGAAGGAAGGGGGGATATAAAAGGACAGCAGAAGGTGACAAAAGTCAAAGGAATGACGGGGAGATTTAAGGGTGAGGGGGGGAAATGGAGATTTGAAAGGGAAAGCAGGAGGTCATATTGTGTAATATGTGTTTGTGCTTGTGCTTGTGTATGTGTGGCAGAGTGTGTTAGGTCGCAGGCCCGTGTCTCTCATCACGTCCTGAGTAGGCTCTCTGGGGTGCCTGGGGTTCTGCACCTCCCGCTCTCAGATCATGTGACTAGGTCAACAAATGATAATATAACCGGGTAAATAAACTCTGGGTGCTGACAGATATGAGATGGGACATCACTTTGACCTGCTTACACACACACACACACACACACACACACACACACACACATATAAGTGCACGCTGTCCTCCCCATTCCTTACTGAAATGTTTAAGTTAGTGTGTGTGTGTGTGTGTGTGTGTGTGCATTTATATTAGTATATGTGGGGAAATGAGTGTGAGAAAAGTGCACTCATGCACACTCGTGTGTTTTCTACCAAGTGCTTTTGTGTGATTCACAGCATTTTGAGCTTTCTGAAAGTTTATTGCCATTGGACCCAAAAAGCATAAAGGCAAATGTAACTCTAGACAGCTGGCACAGCATGCTCTCTCTTTCTCTCTCCCTCTGCTGACCCAGTGAGTGACAGCTCTGAGAGAAAGGAGGAAATGAGCTGAGGGCTAAAAAAAGTGAGTCCCATTAAAATCAGATTGGACGCAACTATTGGTGTGGGAACATTGTTTTCACTACAGCACCACTGGCTGACAAGTTTTTTTGGGGGGGGGATATTGACTTTGCCAGATACATGTCTGTTTGAATGGAGAGCCAATGTTATTAGCATTTTTTCATATTAGCGGTTACTTATAGTACAATACACTTAAAAGTCAACTGATACTCTTATAGATTTTAGATAAATTGTATTTACAGTTCAGAACACTTAGATGGACAAACATTTCAGAAGTCTTGTGTCCTTTATAATTAAACACTTAGTGGGTGTGGTGTTTGGACAGCTCCTTCACCTGTCAATCAGCTCTTGATGTTGCTACGGTCTGTTGACAGCTGGGTAATTCCCAGGGCTGTAAAACTAACTGCTACTGGAAAATACACACAAAGACACAAACTGCTGTGTAAGAAAACATCACCCACAAGCCGGATATTAAAGAAACTGTCACTCTTCCTCTCACCTCTTTCAACCACTCTCCTCTCACTCCATCTTTTTGCTAGAATTTTCCAGCTCTTGTCCCAATGACTCCCTTCCTTTCATGCCATATTTTCTTCTCTCTTTCAAATGGTATAACATGTATTGTGGACAGACACACATTTGCTGCTTTTTGTCACAGTGTCACCTGTAGAATATAAATGGTGTCAGGAAAGTAAGAGTCTGGATAGGGCTGAGTTTGGGCAAGGAAGCTACCATGGATTAGTTGAGACCAATAATAATATTTATTTTTCATATAATCAGTATCTTTGGCATTTCTGTGCTGCAATTGTTGGCTGACACATGCCTATACCAATATATCTGTGATAAATCAGCCTCTGAGCATTATTGACACTTGGTAGCTTTGTCAGTGTAGTAAGACATTACTATTGGAAGAAGTGAAATCATGTATTTAGACCCTGTAGAACATTTTAAAATGTTATTTTTGTATTTCTACAGGTAAGTCGGTGGTGTTGAGTGTCTTTAGAGCCCGCCAGGTCAATAGGAAAACTGCATCTTCAGGCATGTTTGAATTGACTTAAAAATTCCATTGACTGAAATTTGAGGTTTTCACCTCCAGTGAGTGCAAGTGATGTCACTTTTCACACCATAGCACTTTGTGTGTGTACAACTGTGCAAGTGTATGTGTGTGTGTGTGTGTGTGTGTGTGTGTGTGTGTCTGCGCACTTGAGCACGCTATGTTTCACTCCTGAATGGTAGTGCCTACAGGGGAGCAGGAGCAGACAGAACTGAGAGAAGGAAGGAGAGCGAGAAATGGAGGGTTGACAGTGATTGATAGTTCCTGCCTCTACGTTTTGAAGCGTGGGAAAAAAAGAAAAACAGACTCTAATCAGTGGCAGAAGCTGCCAAATATTATCCACAACTATCTTTATTATTTCCCTTAGGTCCGTCACAGCATGTGTCTGAGGTTTTGGGATGACTCAAGCTTGTATCTTTGTTTGTATAATGGATTTAAACAGGCTCATGCCAATTCTCTACTTATTCAACGATTTATAAAACATTTACTGGCTGCTGTCATGTCAGGCAACTTACTCTAGGGCAGTACAGTTTACATTGAGTGAGGATGTTTAGTAACATGTTTTAGGGGTAGAGTTTTTATTTGTATAGGGACCATCTAATACTGAGGTTGTCACATGCTTTATGTGGAAGGAAATTAAACCTTATTCATTTAGTCAGTGTGTCATTTGGACTTCCTGTGCCTGCCTTGAAACTTCTCCTGTTTTGATTTTCTCATGCTCTGTTATGCAGTCCCTCAGGTAAAGTGTGTGTGTGTGTGTGTGTGTGTGTGTGTG
>JAVQJL010001744.1:0-11051 GCA_036024295.1 Nannoperca obscura
AGTTTAAAGTCATCTTCATTGAAAAGTACAGTGCTTTTCCTTCAAAAATAAGGACATTTCAATGTGACCCCAAACTTTTGAACGGTAGTGTATATATATATATATATATATATATATAATGTTTACATTTCAGTTTAATTTTGTGCAGTGTAGAGCTTGTGTTAGGTACATTCAGACACAGACTGGTCGTGTCTGCTAAGGTCAGAGTCCTATCAGTCCCGGTGCCTGCAGGGCAGCACAGAGCAATCACAGCTCTTTGACTCTCAATGTGATTCCCTCCCATCAACCTCCGGGAGATAGTCCCATTGAAATTCCATTACAGCTTCAATCATGACAGGCTGTCTCCACCTCTCTGCTTCTGTTGTCAGCAAAGGCCTTTTAACGCGGCAATCAGACTTTAAAGGCAGAGAGTGTCTCAGATGAGATGTGGCATGTGGATCTTTGGCTGACCAGTCTAATTTGCGTGTGAGGTTGACTCTCCAAATGAATCCATTCACACACTTGGACTTAATGATATAGCAGTTAGGATCACAATGGATACCATGATTGCTTTCACATTAGTCTCTCCTTCCATATTCTGAACAGGATGCCTTCAATTGGATTTTAAATAGTTTTGGCCAAATTAATTAATTAAGCTTAGCGCACAAGCTCCATATATTTACACACACATGTATATTAAAGTACATTTAAATCTGACAGCTGTCATAGGTTAATCTCTGGTTGTCAGTCCAGTCTGCTCTGTAGCTCTACACTTTACTGATAAACCACAGAAGTAAACTGAATTGCCAAAATTGATTTTCAATTAAGCTAAGATACAGTTGAACTTTATTATCAGAATATTGAGAGTCCTCTCAATATTCTCGCCCACTGTGTCTTGCTCGCCCCCACACGTGTCTTCTTTCTAAATATCATTGAATCAATTTGAATCTTTAATAGAGATGCTTTATTCTGCAAGATGCCTTTCAATTGACAAAAGTGCTCTCTGACATCGCTGAGCTCGTCAATGCAGCACATCTGAAGAGAATCACAAGGAACTCATCTGGAGAGACTCAACCTGGATCTGCAGAGGATTTTTCACCTGTCTTTGTCTGCAATAAAGCCGACCAATAGGCCAAAATATTTGCCGATATGATCTTATCACAGATATATCTGCGTAAATGTGGCTGTTAAGTAAAAAGATTTTGTCATATGGAAATGCAAAGGACAGCAGTGACACGTTTATTTTTCAAACGTTAAAAGTCTCGCTCATTACATTTCTTGGTGTTTAAAGATCACATTTAGCATATTCTTTAAGTTCAATGGTTATCAGATTATTAAAAAACTCAAATACTGATATCTGTATTTGCCTAAAAGAGTCCAACTCTATTCGTCTCACACAAGATCTTCAGGACACATCTTCAAAAAGGAAGATGTGATGCATTTTACAGTATGTGCGATGAATGCAGTCGGACCAGCTAAAAGCTAAAAGCCCATGCGGCGCAGTCAGTCAGAAAGGCTGAAACTCGATTGCTACTCACCACGCTGTGTATCTGTGGCTTGCGTCTCTTTGCCAGGTCTATGATATTGATTCCGTTGTAATAGAGGTTTTCCATGCAGCCGTGGAAGTTCTTCCTCAGAAAAGTGCCAGGTTTACCAGGAAGAGGGATGCCTCCGAAACTCAGCTTTGATGAAGGGAAAAGGAGGTTTTGATCCAATATAGGCAAGTACGAAAAATGTATATTCATGTATGCTATTTTCATAAAATAAATATAAAATATATAAAAAGATATTTGCATTCTGTTCTGTATTTCACTGTATCTTAAACCATCTCCACTGTAAATACACAACAGTCTCAAAATACATGCACAAACACATATTCTCAGTGGTTACTGCACCAACAGCTGAGCCAGTGATTCAGCAAGTGAGAAACAACACCCACACACACTGCAGAGCGACTGTATGAATACAGTATGTGTACTGGTCTGGGGCTGTTTTTCATGCTTTGGTGTATGTCCTTCACTTCCAACAAAGGGAAACTGTAATGCTACAGCAGTTTGGGAAAGACAATGGGCAATGTGGAAGAACTTGGCTTCAACCCTATCAATCACCTTTGGGATGGACTGGAGCTCTGACTGCCAGCCAGACCTTATCACCCAGCATCAGTGCTGGACCTCACTAATGCTCTCGTGGCTGAATGGGAGCAAATCTCTGCAGCTGGGCTCCAAAATCCTTTGGAAAGCCTTCCCACTAGAGTGGAGGCTGGTTTAGCAGCAGATTAATGCCCATCTTGGAATAACATTATTCCAAAATAGTGTGTGTAAATTCAAACTGCAGCTTTGAAGGTAATATTTTTAGGAACTGACCCGTAGCTAGAATATCCTATCACCTCTAGCCATCTAGCTAATTAACCTTAGCTCTCTGAGTGGTTGAAAACACTCTCTCAGGCTGATTCACTTTAAAAGGAAAACCCTGTAAATGAGTGTTAACGATGCTCTTGATGGCTACATAAATGATATAATGCTGAAAGACTAAGGCTAAAGCTATCCTCTTGAATTCTTTGGGTTTTGGGAAACACTAAAAGAAGCCACCCTGTGAACTCTTTATAAATGAAGTATCGCTCTTAGAGCCCCATCGATTCTGTGGAGAAATCCAGATCTCGACAGGCCTGCCATGCCTAGTTACGGTTGTTAAACTATGATTGGACAATCATGGGGGAGGGGTTTGGTGACCAATCAATTAATGAGTCTCTAAATAACTGTAAGAGGGTCTACCTCATGATCTCGTTTGTTAGACTATGGTTTGAATATTGAACCTTGAATAAAAACCAATAATGCAAACTGCAACAAAAAAAAAATCTTGACTTATAAGCAAAATGGCCAAGTTTCCACTGCAAACAATGTAAAGTCACACAATGCGACATGCTGTGAAAAAGTCAATAGAGGTTGGCAGACATCTTGGCAGTCTGTTGTTCCTTTGAGACAACACAAATAACATGTCTCTGATATTTCTTAGCTTGTTTCTTTTTTTATCATTCATTGTGGAGGCGTCATTTCTGAACATGAACTCCCCAGGGCTTACGTACACTACTAGACTCTGTTTACCATGGTGCTCCACTGCTCATTACTGTGTTATTAATGATAGGGTTGTCTGCCCCGGACTGGATACATCCACTAAGTGACTCACAAAGCATCATCCCATACCTCATAGTCCACCTCCAGTGAGTGTCCCTCTCCTTTGGTTTGGAAGTGTTGTGTGTGGGAGTCCACGGTGAGGTTAACCTGCTTGTTGAAGCGCTCTATGTGAACAGAGTGCCAGTGCTGGTCATCGAGCAGACTGCCCACGGTGACTGCAACGCGACCGCTGCTGAACCTCAACCTGCTGTCGTCTGGAGCAACACAAAGAAACACAGCAGGGACACAGTGAGCAGCTTTACTTCTCCCACGCTGAACCTGTAAACGTGCGAGGGCAGACAAGCCCACATACACACAGAAATATCTATTCACTCAGACGATGTATGTCAGAATAGGAACAGGTATACTGCTGTGGAGGCAGGTATGTAATGCTTAAATGGTTATTTGGAGCATAAACTGTATATAAAGATGGACGACACGTCTCAGCTTCCTCTCATTGCACCAAAATGAAGCCAAAACAGTAGTGATCCACTGCGAAGCAGCAGGACCAAGTTCAAGCAACTACACTCACAGCTGTCAATCACGACGTCTCAGCCCCTTTTTATAGCATCAAATAAATGGAAATTATATATTTTTTTTAATTCAACCAAAGGTATCAGAAAAATGAACACTTGAACAAACATCAGAGTAATTACAACTACCTAAAATGACAGAAACCATCTTTGGCTGTAGTTTGATTTTATGAGCCATACTGCAGCCAGCCACCAGGGGGCGAACCAGATGTTTTGGCTTCACATTTGGGAATGTCGTTCATTTTTATATACAGTCTATGATTTGGACAATCAATTACTCTGTCAACAGAATAACAATCAATTACATTGCCATTCTGATAGTTAAGTAATTGTTTAATTGATTTAGGAACAAAAACTGTCAAACTTTTGCTGGTTGAAACTCATGTGACCATCCTTAGAGCGCTCTTTATATTGTTGTGAATCAAATGCTTTTCTTGGAAAACAGCAATCTGCCTTGAATATATTTACACCTCTACACCTTTGTCTTTTTTTTTATTCTTGAGGTTTAACACATTTTGCATTTGAAGACGTACATCAGGTCTCCGGCATGTTGTGAAAGAATTCTCGACATTGCTGAGTGGAAATGACGTGAGATGGGACACATGAAAACCACCACATTGGTGTGATATCTCTCAATCATGAAAACATCCTCCAAAAAACACCTCTCTGAAAGGATTCACATCTTCTCAATCTAGAAATGATTCTCAAAATCCCCACCAAGACTCTCACATTTACTGAGTGTAAGTTCTATGTGGAAATAATAAATGGATTTTCCAACGAGAAGTTGGGAAAGCGTAGTTCACCTAAGTTGAGGTAGAGGTCCAGTCTTCCTCTGTGGAGCTCCAGGGTGATGTAATCTCCTCTCTGTCCCTCTCCATGCAGTAAAACACCCTCGGCCTGATGGCTCTTGAACCGCAGAGAGATCACATCCTTCACCGTCGACATGGACTTCTGGTTGAACCGATACAGCAGCGAGCTCCGGCCGTCAAAGTCTGCCACGAATGATTCTGAAAGGAAATCAGAATAACTCTTAAATAAGTATTGCAGACTTTACTTTCAATTCATTTCAATAAACATGTTCTACAATTGAGTGTAATTACTATGATGTCACGTTTTGGAAAACTGCTCTTACTGTTCATGTAAGATTAAAGGCTTGATTAAACAAATATTAAGACACTGAAAGTCACTGGAGAAAAGCAGAATCAAATATACTGGAAATGTTTATTTAATTGTTTAAAGATAGATAATTTATTCATCTCCAAGAGAAATTCACTTCACACTTCAAATGCTAGATTGTAGGATTGTGTGCTAATTCTACAACTAATTGAATGCTTGATGGTTGCTAGGAGCGTTGGAGGGGTTGATGTCTGCTCATAAAAATACTAATATTATTAAAACAGATTTGACTAACCATCAAATCTGTGGGGTAAATATGGTTAAAAAAAGTAATTGTGTTCAATTGCATTAATAAGAAGAACAACAACGGGACAGTAAATAGAATAACAACAGGTGACAATGTAAAAGTTTCAGTAGAAATGAAGTTTCAAATACGCGGAGGTTTAGAAAATTGGTTTAGATCCGTAATAAAGTAATAGCAAGGCCAGAATAACCCATATCGATACCCTTTATTATTAAAAGCTAATGTAGGAGTATGTGGGCTGGGATGTATGAGCTGAGTGCATCATTAATATGCTGCTTCTGGAAATATTTTAATTACTTTAATAATTTGCCACACGTGGCCATTTCATTTTGCCATGCACTGTTAATTACTGAATCACAACTTGTCATAGTACATAAAAAACAAAAATTTAATTGGCATGTATTCTACTGACGTTAGCATCCAGGCTCAGGATTTAGTCGATGCTTTGGGGATCAATCGGCCCTCCACCGCTAGTGACAAGCCATTTAATTTAAGGCATGACGTAGCCAGAAGCTGTAACAACATGTATTAAACTCTATTTAACACACCACAAGAGTCCATTCAGCATTAAGACTATCAAAACAATCAAGCAAATTGAAAACGTAATTAGGTAGCAGCAACAGTCCACAGCCACAGAGTCAATAGCAAATAACTGCACAGGTTTATCAGACGTGCAGTTCTGCTGATCGCTGTTTCAAAGTGGTCTGGCTTTATGTTGTCACGCTGCAGCGGCACTGGGAGCCCAGCTGTTGCACAGTAATCTGACTGAGAAAGCTAAAGAGTGCTGCACTCGGTCGTGAAGGTGCGTCTGTTTACAGATGCCTTTGCTGGACTCACTCGTGGAACACCAGAATGGAGAGAATGTCAGTCTCTATCACATCCTGTTTCACTCTCCTCATCACATACTGGTGATTTCAAGGGAGTCCTGGAGAATATATCTGTGATCAGTTAACGGTATATGGGAGCCCTCTCAGTGTCACCTCTATATAATCCTGCTTCGGAGAGACACTCCTGCATAGATTAGTCTGTAATGCAGCTGCAGAACAATGTCACCTGCCTGTGTCTCTTTCTCAGTCTGTCTCGCCATATTAGTAGTTTCTGTAATTAAACTCATTCATCAGTTATATAGTAAATGATGTGATATTATAATTCTTTTTTATATACGTAATCAGACACATGAATCCAAAAATATATTGACCAACGACAGAAGGCAGCGTTTCTTTTATTCCACCTATTTCAACAATAATACGCTTCACTACTGTGTGCTGGTCGGGCGTCATAAAACTAATCACTGTGGGATATTCTGGCTGTGTGTTCACAGCGCATTAATTCACTGGCTCATCTAGTTAGTGCTGCTTCACAATGCGTGGGAGAGGTGTGTCAGTGAATCCCCATTATATGCATTTTATTGAGGATTTTTCAGGAAATAAATGTTGCTGTGAGTCTGAAGAGCATTTCTTTTTTTTTCATCTGCTGCACGGTCAAAGAGGTCCAGTTGGTTTTGACTCTCATTGTAGTTACATGGAATTATTCCAGTGTGGAATTATTGTAATGTACTCTTTTGCGACTGTTATTCCCAAATAATAATTGATAGTGTCATTACAAGCACGTCATTATTTCATTCTCTAATGGTAGTCATAAAGCCAAGCACTAAGGGCAACACACACTGATGCAACTGCAGCCCTTCATTTCTCTGTAAGCCGGCACACCGGTGGCGTCTTGGCGTGCGTCCTCATGGGGCTGATGCTCCAGAAAAGCAGCAGTTTTCACATTTGCTCCCAGGATTGGCACATCTGGTGTGTGTGCTTCACTACTAGAAGCACACCAGTGTGGCTTACTTCAAGTAGGTCCACTTCATTTACTCCTTTGTCATTTTTACCGTATCCGTTATATGGGACACCCTTTTCTGTCATGGAAAGTACAAAAGCTTGTTATCCTGAGATCATGAGGTATTTAGGTTGAGACTACCAGAGAACATTTAAATCACAAGATATTTTTACAATTAAATTGGTCACCAAATCACCTTTGATATGTTGTATGTTGACACCATTTCGGACGAGGAGAGGATACTAAAATGAAAATGTAATTCCACAATAGCATTATAAATACATTCCACCTATGTATGTGTTATATGAGTATGTTGAAATGAAAATGCAAACTTGCATTTTCATTTCAAACTTGCATGGGTGTTCTATGACCATATTAAAATGAAAATAGAAAAGCTGTTAGACATTTCATTTTCAAGTCATACCGCACTGTACAGTTGACAACGTACAAATGTTAATTAAAACTTGAAAATTTATATTACCTGATTTTCCATTTATGCAATCAATATTTAAGTCACAATTAAAATGAAAATGCAGTTTTCTGACAATTTGAAAGCGAAAATGGCATTTTATGTTTCAATTTCAAAGATTGAACCTGCTGTATTTTAAATAATATTTAAATGCAATAAGCCAAACAGATCCCTCAGTCTTTTGCATTATACATTTACATGTCATCGCCACATTTTGGTGTCAAAATGAAAATGCAATCTGTCAGTCCTCCATCAAGGCGGGTCACTGCCATCGTTCAGTGAGTTGGATCATTAACAGTTTTATTTTCCTGTTTACATTTTAATTTGAATAAAGTCCCCTTTAGGCTTCCATGAGGATGATTAAGTCATGATAGGAAAGATAAACAAGCAAAACAGATGTATGATTGTGGGCAGGTTTTGACTCCATGTTGTGTTTTTGTAGGTCGTCGTAGCTCTGGCCATTCTCTTGCCACACTTTGCAACAACATTTATTAAGAAAATCCGCTCCACTCAACACTTTCTTGTTTTTGTAGCTGCTACAGGGCAAACAAAGCTATGAAATGACACGTTGCCTGCTATCTAATCTATCACAGGCCTGTCAGACGTCTTGTAAGATAAAAAAAAAGGAAAAGGATCTAATGGAGCATATAAATTGGGGAAATTGCTTGTTTTCGGAGTATTTTTCTGTTTGCTGTACAGCACATGAAGTCTATTGAGCTACATACATTTTCAAAAAATACTTCCTCCCACCGTGAAAAGATGATGCTGATGCTTATTGTACTAGCGTTTTGCTAACACCTGAAACCCAGAGCCACAGTGGTAGTAATAAGTTTTAGTCTGGAACATGAAGGTGATCACTGTGCATACACTGTACGTTTCACACCCTGGCTGTCTGGGTTTTGATCCATCGTTTCACGGCTGTCTGGAGTATCAAACAGCGTGTTACAACCAAGTGAAAAGAAAATAGACCTCATTACTCTCCATCAAGAGTGTAGCTGCAAAGCCGGATGTATAAATGAAGAAATTCCTTCTAGGCGGTGTAACCACAGCAGTTTGATGTGTAGACTGAGTGCTTTCAGAGTGTGGCATTAACTGCAGGGTGTGTGTTACTCACTGTACGAGCAGCCGTACACCTCCACTCTGAGGCCCATCCAGCCGCTGGGGTTCCAGTCCAGGGGGACGAAACGCAGGAAGCGAGTTCTTACTGGGTGGGACAGCTTGTTCTGGACAACAGCCTCCGAATTCACATTCCCGACAAATCTCTGCAGGACCACAGAGGGAGAGATATTATGGTTATGATGACTGTGACCAAGGCTCCACTGAGAAACATGTGACCTCAGATCCGAGATGAATAGTAATATTTTCACGAGGGAGAAGAAGAATCTTTAGCTGAATGTAAGAAGAATAAAAATCTAAATCCTTGAATAGCACAGACAACAACAACGTGCTGACAAGGCGAACCCATGGGCAACGTCTTCTTCCTATCCTTGAACATATGTGATGTAAAGTAATGAGAGTCATTGTGTGGAGTAAAAATATGAGAATACCCTTCAAACTGGTGAGACGGAGGAAGAATCACCAGTGAGCAGCCCGGGGGCAAAAGAAAGGCTCTCGTATAGTGTTTTCTCCCTGAAGAGCTGAAAACAAAAACCTCTGAGAACAATTGTGAGATGTCATTCTTCTTTTTTTTCCTTTTACGTCCCTCCTCTAAAGCCAGAGGACACAAACTGAGAAACAGAGTGAGAGATGGAGACGGAAACAGAGACAAATAACCTCTCCTCTCCAAATGACTGATCATCAGCTTCTTCATAAGCGATTCTAGGCAGGTGACATATCAAATCAATAAGTACTCGGACTATACACAACCAAACATATAGATCATTGACAGTGGAGCTCCAGGCTCTTGTGAATACTCAGACAAGGCAAATAATTCAGCTTTCTGCAACAACAGAAACACAACGACCAGCGGCACAAGCAGCCGTCCGATGCTTTCAGAACGCAGAAAGCAGATGCATCATTAAATGCACCAGGATACTGCCTCTCGGTAGATAATCAAGGCAACAGTGTGACTGTTAAGGCTGTTGTTGTGAGTTATGCCACCACTTATTTCAGTTTGAGCCATTTGCCGAGCGGAACCTCGTGGTCGAATCTTAACACGCGTACACGCTCGGTTTATTTACACATGCACAGTAACTCACGTCTGCACAGGAGGGATTAACAAACGGCACTGGAGCTTACACGTTTGGTCAAAGCAACATTTATTACTTCAGAGCTGCAAACGGCTTTTAGAACAAATGAAACAAGAGAAACACGTTGGCCTCGACAAAAACGAACATAAATATTCATGACACTTTGACTTTCTAAATGCTTTCAGCCAAAAAAATTCTAATGTAATGTTTGAATGTGAGTCAGGCTGATGATAACATGCTGCTGTGCTTGTCGTGCAGGGCTTTGGACGTGACCTTGTTATTTTCCGGCTTTGTGTGAGGAGAAATCACACAAAGCCGGCAGTGGAAGACTGTTTGATTGCTCTGCATACAAAAGCTGTAATTTAAAGCACCTTAAGATGTGATTTCAAATCTTGATCATTTCTTTATGACATATTTACATAACATATTTGTGACTAGATAAGTGTGGAATAAAGACATCGTTATAATGTATTAGTTAAAGACTACAGTGGTCACAACACAAGCAAACAAGCCAAACACTGTCATACTGTCGCTGACGCTTTGATTCTCTGACCAGAACCTGACCCCACGGCACACAGCAAATAACTGACTGTCTGTGAATAAGACAGCATGCTGTTCAAACCAAGGTATATGCAGTGTGCATGGTATCAGTGTGAAACTGGGCTTCTTCTTTTTCTCTGCTCTTAATATTAACCCCCGTCTTTCTGCTTGACTCCCAGCTGAACGTCTGGAAAATCTAATGAACCAAATGAACTCCTGATTGAGGCGGCGGTGTAGTCATTCTAACTGTTCATTAGCAAAGAAAAACTTACATCAGCGAGCGTCATTAGCATTCAAGAGCCATGCGTCCACACGGACACCTCCACTGAGGCTGTCCTGACGGAGACATGACGTTTGTCTTCCTCTCTGGATAAACTGGCACAACATCCTGTGAGCTCCACCTGGGAGATGAGCTAAAGTCTCGAAATAAGGGCCTGAGGGCGCAGAAGACTTTCCAGAGGTCCAGAGGATGGAGGTCGGTCCTTATCCACATAAACAATCCTAACCCCACGCCGACATCATTATTTCTATTTACGTTTCCGTCAGTGTGGAACTGTTTTCCTCCCCATTCATTAAGCCTCTTTACTCTTCCTCTCCAGTGATGAGCTCCCTTGCATCAGTTTTCCTTTGTGTTGCACGCTGCTCAGGCACATACGTTTATTTTAATCAATTCACAGGGGGATGAATCCCGCTGCCGGCGGGGAAGACGCTACAGTGTATTCCAAAAGGTCATTGGCCATTTAAACAGCCTAAGGGAACGCATAGTGAAGAGAAAGCTACATGATCATGAGTGAAAATACTGATTTCCAGTCAGTCAGGCAGAAGTCCCCAGACCAGGATCAAACAAGTCAGTGTCTCAGCTAGTAGCTTAGAGAGTTGTTGGGGGGGGGGGGGGGGGGGGGGGGGGGGGGGGGGGGGGGGGGG
>JAVQJL010001745.1:0-13311 GCA_036024295.1 Nannoperca obscura
TATTTCTTTAAAGTTAAGACTAGTTTAAAGTCATCTTCATTGAAAAGTACAGTGCTTTTCCTTCAAAAATAAGGACATTTCAATGTGACCCCAAACTTTTGAACGGTAGTGTATAATCAGACAAACTTTATTTATACTTCATTTATACAACAGATACTAATATATAATCAGTAAAACTTTATTTATACTTCATTTATACAACAGATACTAATATATAACCAGAAAAACTTTATTTATACTTTATTTAAACAACAGATACTAATATATAACCAGGAAAACTTTATTTATACTTTATTTAAACAACAGATACTAATATATAATCAGAAGAAGTTTATTTACACTGCAGCAGAAACAGGAGACAAAAAGTTAAAAAAACAGAACAGAACAGAAAACAATAAAAAAAAATCTAAGCAAGATGAAAATGAATGATTAATAAATACAAAAAAAAAAGAATTCAAAACAGGAAAAGCAATAAAAAGATGATATAAAGGCTGCAAACTGGCTCATATGGCGTCAGCATTTCTGCTATATAGCCTGGGGCCAGAACCAGGCGTGGGGGGGCCAGCGGAGAGAAACCAGGACTGGGCCGTAATAAGTGTGTATATGTATAAATATGAGGCCCTGATTTCTGCTCAGACTGATAACAGACGTCCGAGCACCCGGCAGACAAACACTGATGCTTACGGATGCAGAGGAGGTTCCAGGACGTCGGCAGGGAAACCAATTTTAGGAAAACACGGCGTGAAAAAGCTGATTAGAAGATGATGAAACTCACAAAGACATCTGTAGGACCCGATCGTCGCTGTGTTTGAGGCCGCGTGATCACGTTATTAAAATTAGATCTTTTAAATAATACAGAAAATACAGACGTTAAAGCTCGAATAAATATAGAAAATAATCAACAGGACAATAAATAGAGAAATAAATAGAGAAATGCACAGTTGAGCGAGTAAATAAACATCAGTCAGAGCAGAAAGGCAGGAATGTTTCTCGTTTTAATGTTTAATGAGGATGGTGCTGCCTGGAAGCTGCCTCGTCTCTTTGTCCTATTTTCTTGGACACGGTTGCAAACGATCTGGTCTCGCTCACTTTTACGCTTCTCACCGTGCAGCGTTCGTTTGTGCTTCTGTCTGCAGCTGGAAGCAGCTCTTCACAGTCCATCCCAGTCCAGCCTGCTGGGTTTCTGCTCTGCCAGCACGTCCTTACCGCAGGGTTACCTGTGGGTGAGTACCGGTCATCGCTACACACTGACAGGCTGCACATTATGACTGAGATGAGAAAGTTCTGTTTTATCACGTTTGAACTGTAGCAAAGAAAACATTCTTTCAGTGTTTATAACAGGTTTATATATAAATACATGTACTAACCACCTTTTAGTAACTTCTTCAAGTTTAATTCCCCTAAAAGACATTGTTATCTTTTGAAAGTCGAGTTTAATTCACGATGCGTTTAACATTTGTCTCACTGTGATGTATTTACCCTGAGATTTTGTTTCCAGGTGGCTGGTGGAGGAGGCAGCTCCACCCATGGCCAAGTGGACATCTTCTCCCTGAACCGAGCCACTCCTCGACTGGTCAAGACCGTCCCCCTGAGGGTCCCAGTCCTCTGCCTGGAGTATGTGAAGGAGCCGTGTCCCAGCACAGAGGAGGAGGCTGAGAAGAACCCGAAATCTGGAAACATCATCTGTGTCGGCCTGCAGGACGGCAGGTCAGTGTCCTGCTGGGACAAACCAAATACAGCATCTTCAGACAGAGCCGGGCTAGCTCTTTCCCCCTGCTTCTAGTCTTTACGCTAAGCTAGGCTAACCACATCCTGCCTCCACACAGACATGAGCTCCTTCTGAACATTTGTCTCGTCTCCGCAGCATCCTCGTGTACAGCAGCGTGGACACGGCCGTCCAGTGCCTGCTGACCCTGGTGAACCCCGACAGCTGTCCAGTCGTCGGCCTCAAACACTCGCTCTCTTTCCTCTTCGCTGGACTGGCCAACGGCAAAGTAGCCGTGTACCGCAGAAAGACAGGAGGTGAGAGCATGCACCACACTGAGGTCAGGCTGGTTTACAGTCACAAAGATGTGACGCCGCTGCTACGTTGTCCCTCTCAGAGAGACTGTGGGACGTGGACCTGTGCAGGCTGGTGTCTCTGGGCTCTGAGCCGGTCTGCAGTCTGCTGACGCTGGAAGACACTGTGTGGGCCAGCTGTGTAAACCAAGTCACCGTCATCCAAGGATCCAGCCTCCACACACAGGTACGTTCAGCAGCAGCAGGTGGACGCTCCTGTTAAACATGGAGCATTGAAAAGGATTGGACAGGGTTTGTTCTTCATGAAGCACAGGGACACCTGAGTACCGCTGTAGCTGGACACCTGATGGACACTGATTGGCTCATGCAGGCACATTTAGGTGTGTTTCACATGTAACCAGACCCACTGCAGTGAAGAAACCTACTGCATTACGCTGGTTTGGAGTCAAATTAACATGCACACCGTGTGCCCAGACCCTCATGGCTGCTGGCTCACAGCTCAGCACTGCTGGCCTAGTTTTCCACACAAGCTGAAAATCTATTTCGCTCAACTTAAGTCAATTCAAAAGGTTTACTTTGTTTGCATATTCCATATGCTTTACTTTCTAGCCTCATGTTACTGCGTCTCCATCAGAGTCCACCACAAGCTGTCAGGTGTGATTCCTCCCAGTGCTGACCTGTGGTGGGCAGCAGGTGGACATGGGAGGTTTGCGTGTGTGTGTGTGTGTGAGTCTGACTGTCTGTCTGTGGAGCTAACAGGCTGTCCGAGGCAGAGCAACTCCTCTCCACACTGATACTGCAGCTCAGTCTTGAGGGCTGTGAGTGAGTGTTTTCTCTCTGCTGCTGTTAGTCTCTGTGAAACTGCAGAAATATAATCTACAGCTGCTGAGTGGATGAATAAGGAAAGAGTGACGACCTGCAACACTGTGCTGACATTCACTGACGTGTGATGATGTAGCAGGTTGGCTTTTGTCTTTGGATCTGTGTGGATATACAGTTTTATGAGGACATGCTTATTTCATACCAATGGGAACGCACAGAGCGAATGACTGACAGCACTGTCCTCGTCTCTGTTGTGTCATTATCTTTGTCTTATTTATCTCTTTGATGGGACATTGCAGGGAAATGAATAGCTTCATTTTCATGTCTTGCATGGTTGCTTATATTCACTTTAACAAGCACAATAAAACCCGTCTGCTCTCAAACCCTCGACGTCCTCTCAGAGTCTCTGTGAAGCAACACTTGGAAGTCTGTCTGCACTTTATCGACTTGCAAACGAGCTAAATTGGTTGGTTAGCTAGTGAATGTGTGCAAGCTAATAAAGGAGAGACTTTCAGAAAGGTAAACAGAAACTACTTGATCTGTCAGCACCACCACCTCCTCAGCATCCACCTGCAGGCTCCGACTCGGGGTGGTTTGAGATATTCACTCCCCATCTCTATGTAAACATCAGCGGGGAGTGATGAGGTCTAAGCCTGGACGCCAAACTCTTTAACTGTGTTCTGCTGCTGTAATAAACATCTCAACTGTATAAACTACGCAACATGCGGCACCGATGCCGATGTGAACCTATTTGTCAGGTGCAACTTCTTTGGTTGGTTTGAAGACGAATGAGAACACGTCTGTGGCAACAGTCTGCCAGGCTGGTGGAGAAAGTGAGCTCATGATAAGTGAGAGAGGTCTGCAGCAACCACGCACACACCTTAGTCAGCACAGATCTCACATTTAATTATTCTTTGCTTCATAGAAATGTCTATAAAATATAATTCATGTGCTTTCTAAATATAGATTTCTGGGCTCGAAATGACCCATAAGACACAAATGTGCCATATTTGACCCTGAGTTGGTGCTGACAGGTGACCTCTGACCCCTCTCTTTCTCTCCGTGCTGCAGAGTTTCGAAGCCCACTCTGATCCCAGCTGCAGTGTCAGCCACATGGTTCGTTCGGGTGGTGGGGTTTGGATGGCCTTCACCCGGGGCTCTTCCATCCACCTGTTTCACACCGAGACCTTGGAAACACTGCAGGAAGTCAACATCTCCACCCGCACCGCCCATCTGGCACCAGGCGAGTCAGATGTTGGCGCAGAGAGCAGAGAGATCTGAGTCCTTCACTTATACACATACATTTACTTTCATGGACCCCATTTGATATCTCAAAGTAAAATTAAGTCGTCCTGTTTGCTGACTGCGGTGCAGCAAAGCAGCTGCAAGATATATAAAGTCAATGAGGAAGATAGCCGCCGCCATCTTTGACATGACCTTTTCTTTTGCATGACCTGAATTTCTCTAAGGGGGTTAACTGGGTTCTGGGGGGATGGAGATCCAAGACTTTGGCGTGTTCTCTGAGGGTCCTGGATCAGCGTGGGCGGTCACGTTAACACTTGCATGTCTGTTTGCGCTCCAGGTCAGGTTTGTGTCTCTAGCCTGCTGATCTGCCAGGGCCTGCTGTGGGTGGGGACCAGCCAGGGCGTCATCCTCACCTTCCCTGTACCCACCTTGGAGGGCATCCCCAAAATCACAGGTCAGTACCGAGTCCAGGAAGGTGGTTCATATAACGTCTCTGCAGCACAACGACGTGATGTCTATGAGGCCCTTAAACCCCTTAAAACTTTAAAACTTTCTACACATTGAAGACTTTTGTCTTTTGACATTTGTACAGGAGAACCTGAAGCCTGGGTTCATCCCTCTGCTCGTCATAGTGAGCAGTGCTGAGTTAATATTCTCCTTTAATCTGCCAGGGAGAGGTCATTTGTTAATTTATTAATTATTATCTTGACACTGGATCAAAACTTCCCAAAGTTTTATTGGAGTGAAAATAGTGTCTGAGCACTGTGACACAGAATGAATGAAAATCAAGGTTTTTAATAATTAATTCTTGATATATTGTGATTTATATACTTGGCTGCACTCTGTTTATTATATCCTGTTGATTGTGACATATTGACGCTTCAGGTAAGGGGATGACGTGTCTGAACGCTCACTGCGGTCCGGTGGACTTCCTGGTGTTGGCCTCCAGCACCCTGGCCTCCGACTTACTCAGACGGGACTCCATCCTCAGCGGCAGCCAGGACGGTGTTAATGGAGGGGGAGCTGGGGGCAAAGGGGTCACGGGAGGAGACGATCGAGGGCAGATGTTTGAGCAGAGCAGCTACGCTCTGGACTCAGACGCTCGTCCACTGAGGCAGGAGAAACCCAAGCGTCTCGAGTATCGCCTCCACTCCACCTGCCAGCTTCCCGGTAAGCTGCTAAGTGCCCAGCCTGAACAGGGGACCCCGAGGGCCCCCCCGGACTCCCTGGAGCACAGCCCAGAGGACGGCTCCATCTATGAAGTGAGCGAGGACCCCGATGTGTGGGTGAGGGGGCGGTCCGTGGAGTGGGGGAAGGAGGGGGAGGCCAGGCGCAGTAAAGTCACCTCGACAGCCATCTTCTCCGGTGGCAGAGGACACCGCACGATAGGACAGGATGCCTCAGCAGAGACTGGCTCAGACTGCACTGAAAACACGCTGCTGGTGTGGCAGCTGCCTCTAGCTCTCAGCCAATGACAGACGAGCATGTCAGCTGACTCACCTGGCGGGCTCGGCGACGTGGTTCTGGTCTGTGGACTCCCAACGCCAGCTTCATGGTGCTCTGCCTTCCTCCACGTGGCAGTGGTCTGTTCCTGACAGGTAACATGTGAAGCCCACCAGTCCAGCAGACAGCAGCTATCTCCAGTAAACAGCATGTCATCGCATCACAAACTCTCCATTTACTAGACTTACGCATTCTGACGTGCACTGACCCAATATATTACAGGAATATTACAACACTTTGGGAAAATATGATACGTCTCCTTTTCTGAGGGTAACATTAGAAGATCACCCTCCTGTCATTAAGTGTGTTCAGTACAGAGCTGGAGTCGGTTATGCTCTGGAACTATTTCTTGACGAACAACAGCGCATGCAGCTTCCAGCAACAAAGTGCCCTGAGACCAAGACCTGGACTGTGACCAGAGACACGGCACAGAACTGCTGCGGCGGATGGATACGCTGCTTCTACATTTCAGTTTGCGTCCAGATTAAACGCACGGATGCAGTGCGTTCCTCAGGGAGCTTTGGATGTGTCAGCAGCCAGGCTAGCTGTTTCCCTCTGCTCCCAGTCTTTATGCTAAGCTAATGTGGTTATTTTGCTTCCTGTGAAGTACAAACTGTCCAAACAAACCTCGTTGGAGTCGAAACACCTTCTGCAGCGCTGACCTGGGGTCTGTGATTCCTAACATCAGTGCTGCTGTGAACTGACCACTTACTCTTCAAAATCAGCACTTTTGCCACAATGAACGATTCAGTGTTAGAACAAAAAACCCTTTAAAGGTTTACATCAGAATCATCTGAAAAGAACTGAATTCACACTTATCCATTTATTTAAAGAAATCTACGTTATTACAGTGTTTATGTGCACGTCAACTCTTTACCTGTGATTTGTAATGTAAAGCAAAAAATGGTACATTTTGGGATAAAATCTCCAAAATAAAGTCAAAGTATTCAGAGGAAAACGTTGTGATGTCAGAATAAAGTTGTCATTTTAAGAGAAAGTTATATTTAAGTTGAAATTTTTGTCAAAAACTGACATCATAAAACACATTGTGACCTTTTTTTCCTCCAAATATTGTGAAGTAAAGAACGAGACTCACTTCTGTAACTGAAGATGTGAACAGGTGATCAGGTGAGACGTGTTGTGTGTATTTATTTTCTTATTCAATGATGTCATTTTAATTGAGGGTTTGTTGTTTCTTTGATAAACTTTACACGGATTACAAAGATTTATTTTACAGTTTCTTTGACGTTTTGCTTGATCTGATTGATAAAATAAACTGAAATGACCGGATTCAGATTAAAGTTTTCACTTTCACCTCCATGGAACTTCAGAGAGGAAGCGTGAGAACCTTCTGCTTTTCTTTTCACAGTGAAACGATTGATTTCTTCTGGATTGAAAGTGCATCTGCATGTCAGTTGTTGTGTTAGCTCGCGAGAGTTAGCAACAGTAACTATTCATACCTCATTTTTTAGGTTTTTGTCATTTAATTTGAAAACAGCTTCGTCTCAGTGGCCGTTTTTCTTACTGTAACAGTTCATTTAAGTCAAATCCTGGCAAGTAAATAAGACTGATAAACACACCTTTAGCATACCTGCTCACCTACTCTTGCTTGTTACCTGCTCACCAGCCTGTTACCTGCTCACCAGCCTGTTACCTGCTCACCTGCCTGTTACCTGCTTACCAGCCTGTTACCTGCTCACCTGCCTGTTACCTGCTCACCTGCTTGTTACCAGCTCGTTACCTACGTACCTGCTCGTTACTGGCTTGTTATCGTCTCACCTGCCCGTTACCTGCTTGTTACCTGCTAACCTGCCCGTTACCTACTCACCTGCCCGTTACCTGCTTACCTGCACGTTACCGGCTTGTCACCTACTTACCTGCCCGTTACCTACTCACCTGCCCGTTAGTTACTTACCTGCTTGTTACCTGCTCGTTACTGGCTTGTCACTTACTTACCTGCTTAATAACTGCTTGTTACCTGCTCGTTACCTGCTCACCGTTGCCGTCTGTGTGTGAATGGGTGAATGAGGCCGCTTTGGGGACCTTTAAACAACCATTTTAAGTGGAGTCAAAAAAATAGCAATTACAGTTGAATGTGGTGCCTCGTTGGGAGGAACATGGACACTGTGTTGTTCATATTGCGGACTCAGTGAACAGTGAAACATAAAGAGGAGTAGAAACAAAGAGAGGGAGCTGGTGAGAGAGAGGGGGGGGGGTGCAGCGGTAATCCCGTGTCTATAAGCCCAGCAGCAGAGAGCGGCAGCTCAGTGTGAAGGATGCCGTCGTCCTGCGCTCTGGCGGCAGATGGAGCGTCGTTGGGTCTGAGCAGCAGGAACCGCCGGCAGGATGACTGGTCCTCTGCTCCTGTGCTGCGTCCTCCTCCTCCTCCTGTCGGCCCGCAGCCTCGGTCCCGCAGCCGGTAAGTGCGTCTCCTCTGCTCGGTGTGAAGCAGGCGACCGGCAGAAGAAGTTCACATACTGCAGGTTTTCTGCGCGCTCGCGTATTGATCACCGATCACCGGGTTTTATTCCCCTCTAAGAAAACTCATTCAAAATGAGATTTCTGACCAGTTCTTGTGTTGAAACTGCGCTATTATGTTGCTTATTTCTTATAAAACTAGTTGTTTCTGTTTGAAGGCGCGTTGTTGCGGGACTGGAACCTCTGCATGGAGATTTAATGTTTTCTATTATGTGTTGGAAGACTTGTTGTCACCAGTGTGATGAACTCACAGCAGCTCATTACTTATACTGGATTACATTAATCAAATGGTGCGTGCGTGTGTGCGTGTGCGTTTTAAAGGGAGACACCAGAGTTTTTGTCTCATGCTTTATTTGTCGAGTCTCTCCGAGAGACCCAACAAAACTATATCAATATATGATATCAATCAGCTGCAGATCAATCACACACTACCACACCTGTTACCTGTCACCTGTAGTTCACGAGCCACCACGTGGCAGCAGACACGTGGGGTGGTTTTTATTTTTTATTCTTATTTCATGATTTTTAGGCGGTTTTTAACTCCCCATTATGATTGATTGATTGATTTGGAAAAGTAGTTAATAAAAAAACTTTAATCTTAACGTCGGTCACGTGACCCCCAGGTGATGGAGAAAACTCACCTGTCCTCGCATCAACTTTGCTGTTGCCGTGGTTACTGCATGTTAAGGTCATGTGATGCAACTGAGGTGAAGTTTTAAAAAAGTCTCTGTAAACCTTCCAATACGAGGTGAATGCAAAGCTGGATTACTGCAGCGGCTCCCGGGGGCCACAACAGCTGCAGGGTCCCCGTGTGTCGATGTGACAAAGAGCCACAGTGTGATTTAATCTTTTAATCATTTTAGTTTCTGCTCACGGGGGTCACATTGTTAAACAAAGACTGGATAATGAGCGTGAAGCTGCTGCAGCAGCTGCATCACGTCTTCCAGCTGCCTGGCGAGACCTGTCTCACCTCCTCAGGTGTGTTCTGCAGCCTGGACTCACCTGGACTCACCCGGCGCGGCTGTTTGGTGATTGTTCTTGCTCTCTGACTCTGACCCACATTGCTCAAGGTAATCTGTACTTTAAAATGATTACAATGATGGTGCTGGAGGTTCACACCGCAGAGTGCATGGTCCTAATCCCAAAGCAGAAGTCCCACATTTTCTGCCTGTGATCTTGGGATTCTGGATTGTGGACGACAGACTGAGACCACAGAGGAGCCTTTAACTATCTGTCTGCACGCAGCCTGTCTGTCTGCACGCAGCCTGTCCGGCCTTTTCACAACAATACAAGTAAAAAAATCAAGTTTTCAAAGTATGTTTTTGAATTATGAATTCACAGAACGTCCAGAGGGCCCTTTTAATTTCATTTCATTGTAACTGAGGTTTCACTGAATAATGCACGTTAAGCCACATTATTTGCTCCAGTTCATTTTCAGTTGTAATTTTTTACATAATGACTCTTTTAACATCCTCACGCTTTCTGAATAAAGAGGGCTTTGTTTGTGAGTTTCTGTGTTAAACCTTTTCGTTTGACGTAACGTGACGCACACAGTCCTCACGTACACACCTGCAGTCTCAGGCTGTGCTTAGCCTAGCTTAGCACAAAGGCTGCAGGCAGGGGGAACTGTGCAGAGTAGGAAGTAGTCTCGTCATCACGGTGAGGTTGCCAGGTTTGGTTTTTACAGAGACCAAAGTGTTTAGTGCTAATTAGCTCAAGCTAAATGCAGCTTCACAGAGCCACTAGCATGCCTGTAGTCTGGTGGTATGGCTGTGTGTGGCCAGATTGAACAGATACAACATGCTAACCCTCACATTTCATCCCTGGGGTGAATTCAAACCTTCAGACTGTGGAAAAATACGACCTAATATTGACCCAAAATGGGAAAGAAAGATCTTTCTGGTTTTTTAATCGGTGATCTTTAGAGGAGCTGGTAGGCACGTTTGTGAACATGTGAACACAGCCAGGCTAGCTGTTTCCCCCTGCTTTCAGTCTTTATGCTAAGCTAACCACATCCTGACTGATCTGAACATCTGGCTCTCAAACAGAAAGAGAATAAATATATTTCCATCAAAGAGTGGAGTTTTTAAAAAGAATTATCAGAGTTTTGCTGCTAACTGAATATGTCAGCCGCCGTGTCGGTCAGGTCGGGGAGGTTTGCAGAAGTCCTTTTTGTTGTTGAGTTGCTGGAAAAGAGTTGCTGGTGTTCAGAGGATGAAAGGAACTTCACATGTCTGAAGTCTGGCAGCTTGTTAGCCAGATGACAGATGTGGTTGCCCTGAATATAGAACTGAGCTGTGGGATCAAAGATGGGTATTAACATGAGGTGAAACTCCCGTATTTCCCATTCAAAGCGGCTTTTGTTTTGTCCGACGTCCACCGTTCCTAATGCACCGCGTAGCAGCACCAGTCCAACAGTTGTGTTCTTTCAACTTTGCTGCCGATGTGTTTGAGTGTGGAGTCTTTTATCTGACAGCAGGCTGCCTTCTGCACGGGGAAACATTTACAAAGAGGCCGGATCAGCCGGCGTTATCTCCTGCAGCAAAGACAGCACACGACATGGAATATCAAGCACTTTACAGTGCACGGCCCTCTGTAAAGGCTAAGCTGTTGAATTGTCCTTTCTATGTTTGTCACATTAAAGTAGGGCAAAGGCAACAGCCAGCGTCCACAGCCAAACACCAGCTGAGCACCGATATCACTCCTCAATATCTCATTTCTCTAAACTTAATCTCATTCCAAAATATGTTGTCCCTCAGTTAAATGATTGGTGTTTACAGAGGACACCGTGGAGCAGTTATCATGTGCAGGTTCTTCTTTTTTTATTAATCATTTCAGTGTTATTCTCATATGTGGTAATCTCTCTGCCGCATTGTGTGTGAGCGGTGAGCCTGAAGCTCTGGATGAAAAGCTTGAGGGAGGATTAAGAGGAAAAACATGGAAAAATAATCTGTAGGCAGGCTGACGTCACGCAGGACAGATAGGCAGGCAGACAGGCAGACAGACAGACAGGCAGGCAGACAGGCAGGCAGGCAGGCAGACAGACAGACAGACAGACAGACAGACAGACAGACAGGCAGGCAGGCAGGCAGACAGGCAGACAGACAGGCAGACAGACAGACAGGCAGGCAGGCGGTGTTGTGGAGGTGAACTCCTCCCGGCGCCGCCAAGCTGCTGCTCTGCAGGTTGACTCTGGGCCCGGTCCATGTGTCAGAGGGCAGCTGCTCAGCACCTGGACTCAGGTTCACCCCACACACACACACACACACACACACACACACACACACACTGGAGACTTCATAAGGGGCTGGGACTCTGTTTAAAACCTTTACACATCAATGTAAAGAGTTCATTAGAAAACATGTCAAATCAAATGTAAAAACACATTTTCCACATGCAACGTGTGAAATGTTTGTTTGTGTGTACAGGTATGGAGGTACATTTGTGTATATATATATGTGTGTGTGTGTGTGTGTAATAAGTACCCATGTGAAATGTGTGTATTACATCACGCAGCTGAAGACCTGCCCTTTGCATTAACTTTTAATCCTCCCGCTCACTGCACAGCAACATATAACCCCCCGCCTGGTGTAAATACTGTCCTCCTGGGGATTAGTGTATGGAAGCAGAGGGCGGTGGGAGCTGTATGGTGGGGGTCAAAGGCCCCCCCCCCCCCCAGCAGCTGGCCTCAATGGACGGAGTGATTAACATGTTTTGATGCAGAGCATATGGAGGACCAAAACTGCCATAATCAAACATAAAAGAATATACCATTACATGCACCAAAACTAATAATAAACACAAATGTAAAAAATCATTAATTTATGAAATCTGAAATAAGTTTATTATTAGTTAATTAAGTATTTATTATTTTCCCTTTGCATTTCCCCAAACTTCTTTTTTTCTGTATAAAGGACCGGCCACAGATCTGGCACCATGACACACTGAAAGACAGCTGCATAATGAAAAAAATATAATATATTTTTAATGCAAAGGGAAAATAATAAAATAAATACATCTGTAGATTAATAAATAAAATGGAAAATAAAGTGGGAAATTAAATAAATCGAAGAATTTATATGCAAAGGGAAAATAATACAGAAATAAATAAAGAAATGTTCATTTATGTCACATATTTTATAATTAATTAATGCCTACACTTATTTTTTATATTATTTTTTGATAAATTTAAAGGTATATTAATTTGTCTATTCATTTATTTTTGACTATTGCAGTTCTTGTCCTCCATAGAGCTGCTAATCTAACACACAAAACACAAAGGAACGCAGCAGCAGCAGCAGCAGCTGTACATTCATGCGAAATTTAATCCCTTCCAAGGGATCAAGTCCATATTAAATATTCAAGTGTCAAAAAAGAAATCTGAAGCTTTGTGCCAAAAATCTCTTCCAAATACTACTGCTGTTTTGATCATTGCATCATTGTACAACCGTGTAGATATAAGATAACGTTGAATTGAACGTGTAAAACCCAGTTTTCCCTGTGTGCTTCCCCTTAAGTATCTTTACAGTTGTTAAAGTTGTCTTATTCCACCCCGACAGACAGAATTACTGATATTCTGTAACTCAGTTTTCCGGTTGCACCCTTCCATCAAATGGAAATATTATTGGAAATGGAAATACAGATGTCTTGAGCATCTTTTTATGTGTTTTAAACAAAAACTTTGGGTTGTTTAAAGATTTCCAGCAGACAAACACAGTGCAACCTGCTCCTGTGAACCTAACCCTGTTTCTACGTCATGCTGCAGCCCTTTGAAATCTTTCTCCTCTCTGTTCTGCTGCTGACCTTCCTCACTGTCCACAGTTTCATGCCCCCCCACCCCCCACAAGCCTTGAGGTTTGTCTCTGCATTACATATTCAGCATGGAAACTGCTTTCCCTTCGCTGCAAGTCACTGGAAAGTTGCCATTAGCAACGCCATGAATAGTAGTGCCGGTGTAATGCAGTACAGTCATTTCTACTTTTTCTATTGCAATACAAAGATGGCACATATATGAAACTGCAGGACATAAAACTACAATACATGAAACTACAGGACATGAAACTACAGGACATGAAAATATAGGACATGAAACTACAGGACATGAAACTACAATACATGAAGCTAGAGGACATGAAATTACAATACATGAAACTACAGGACGTGAAACTACAGGACATGAAACTAAAGGACATGAAACTACAATACATAAAGCTAGAGGACATGAAATTACAATACATGAAACTA
>JAVQJL010001752.1:0-27364 GCA_036024295.1 Nannoperca obscura
GTGTGTGTGTGTGTGTGTGTGTGTGTGTGTGTGTGTGTGTGTGTGTGCGTGTCTGTGCTTCAAGAAAAAAGAAAAGAAAAAAAAAACACCAGACATCCAGGCAATCAAGCTGTCTATCAAACTTCACTATCATACCAGTCCTAGTCTAAAACAGTTCAACAACTGGAGGCAAGGAAAAGTAATTGCAGAAAAGGAAAACAGCCCACTTATTTGTGGTCATTAGTTCTCAATGGAGAGAAACCACACACTTATACCCATAGAAACAGTATTTGAGTTAGGCCCTCCAGGCTGCTGCAAGACCGCCATTTTGTTCTATCTTCACACCTTTCACAAGGGAATATCGGGTGTAACTGAATACCTTTCAATAGTAATGGTGATGATGATGATGATGATGATGACAGTGCAGATTATGAAGGCACTAATTATTATAATTGGAAGCTGCATAAAATCATTATTGCTCTGTGATATAAATAATTAACTGTCTTTTTCAGGGATATTTTAGGTTTTGGTGCTCCCGCCCTCACGCATAGTCTCATTTCAAGACCGCAGATGTTCCAAGCCAAAAAAAGGCAGAGAAAAGTAAAGTTATCTTTGGATCATAACAAACCAAAGTGGGGAGCACGCCACACCTTTGATGTGGTTCTTTAAAGGGGGATTTTCTCTGTTGATGTTTTTCCACCGGCTGGGTATTTAATTAATTTTCAACGGAGTGTCAGAATCGGATATTTTGACAGGACAGAGTATTTTGGCACAGCCATCCGTCAGGGTGGTTGGTTTTGATCACTGAGTTGTGCTCTGCCTCAGGGCTTCTGCTTTAAGATGAGGCATGGCGCCTTTCCAAAGGCTCCAGGCAAGTCAAGATGTGATACATTTAATAATGCATCGTGGGAGTTTTCCCCACGGACGTGATGTAAATGGAATGACAAATAAATCTTGTTTATTCCAAATATACTAATGTGTTTTCAGATTAGATGTGTTAAGCAGATATTCTGCAAAGAGGATACAATGTTTGAGACGTCTGTGTGGAAAGTGTGCATGTCTAAATGCATGAATATACTGTACATGAAGCCACTTATTAGCGTTTCATTTTTTTATTACCACTGATTTACTTGGTATGAAAAAAAACACAGATGAGTAATGGGGGTGGAGTGTACAAACATCCAATCTCTACTTGATGCAAAAGTTCACAAGCAGTTTGTGAAGGAAAGCTTCTTACAGCATATAAGATTCAATAATATTCTGGGTTATAATGGAAAAGTAGCCTGCAGGCCAAATATAAAAGTGAGGCGTACAATAAAACTGGAAAATATAGTCTAACCTTATGTCAGGTCCCAAAAATGACCCACAGAATGGAACTTAAGACACAGATATTAACATGTAGATTACTTCATCTTATTGTAGAAAGCAAAACGAACGTTATATACACCTGCACATGTGTGAAATGATTGGCAGTAAATCAATGTAATACATTTCTGTGTGCTTGTGTTGGCCGCCATCCCTGTTTTCTTGAATAAGGCAGTGTTTCGTTGTTGGGGCTCTTTGCTGTTCAAGAGCTGAGTGTTAAAACGTTACCCTTGTCTCGACTAGAATGCTGAGGTAATGCTCTGGCTTGGACAAATTCACATTACATGAGAGACAGAATAAATCAAAAATGATGATGTTAGGTTAACCACTGCTTGAGCGTTGCAGTGATTTGTGATTGTGTGTGTGCGTGCCTGTGCTGTACTTTGAAAATGTGCTTTGTACAGGTTTTCAAAATGTGACAGTTGAGTGACGCTTATACGACATGACATGATAGCTTTTTCACATCTGGCTGAAATATAATAACTGTGGTGTTACTTTTAAGTTGTTTGCTTTTCTTATGTAACTAGGTCACAAAATCATTTTAGGTAGCACTGAGGTGAGCGCAGGTGTGATTTAGGCCTACCATTTTTATTTATGTGCTTTCATGCGGTGTCATGTCAGTGTCTCAATGTGTGTGTGTGTAATTTGTGTATTTCCTGTATGTGCAACAGTCCTTTACTGAAATTCGAATCTCCCTAAACCTTTCCAATCAGATGCAAGATTTCTCAACTGTACTAACCTATCGGGTGTGGACAGGTACTTCTGCTTCTGGAACTTCTTCTCCAGGCCCATCAGCTGCAGCTCTGTGAAGATGGTGCGGCTGCGTCGTGGCTTCTTGAGGCGTGGTGTGCTGCGCTCCGTTTCCGACTCGCTGCTGATGCTGAGGGGCGTCTGGCTGGGTGAGGGCTCGGAGCCCCGTGGATGCTGCGGGGAGAGCAAGGGCAGGTGAGAGGGGACCCCACCCGGAGATGGCGGCTGGGGAAGGTGGGGGGGCTGCCGCGTGATCACCGAGAGGAAAGGGTAGGCACGTAGTGACGAGGAGCCTGGAAGAGCAGAGACAGTGCGTCAGATGACAGAAACAGAGAGACGCAATAAAGTCCGGCGCAAAAGAAAAAGGAGACAGAATAGATATGCTTTTGAATCACTGCAAGTTTTTAGAGAGCTCTTATGTGCCTCTCAGTCACCTCGGTTGTACCATTATCGACTGCTGTAATTGCTCAGACAGGTTCCTTTTTAATTGCCCTGTGTTTGCTGTGAAAAGTGTTTTACTTTTGACCTTCTCCATGTAGAGGGCTGTGATCCCAATGACGCAGACTGTGTTTTACACCACTCCTCTGAACCCTCCAAATGAATGATTATTTTTCAGAGGTTGTTAAATACTAACTGGCTTCCCAACACAAAACCACATGCACACGCCCAGCCTGACAGCATGATGTACACACACACACACACACACACACACACACACAAAGAGACACCTTCAGACACAGTATGAACTGTAATAAAATCCCCAAAATTAAAGCAAACACTGTTCAGCAAATGTTCTCCCTCTCTCACTCCTGCACATGTACAACACAGTCATATACAAACACACACATTTGTGCTTTTTATCAGCGCAGACAGAAGCAGCAAGACGCCAGAATCAATAAAAAGTAACACTTGTCTGGAGCCGGGGTTGGAGAGAGGGAGACCAGGAGGTTGGCCGATGTGGTGGGTCAACCAAAGTGAATATAATATGTGCCAGAAAAATCCTCACGGTTTCAAATATAAAACCAACCCCTTAACCAAAATTTACAAGCCAACGAAGCACAGCGCAGACTGTAATGCATGGGCTGATAAGGGGCAGCCGAAAGGACACAGGGAGAGGGGTGGGGGGGTTATAGGAGTAGAGGAGGAAGATACAGAGGGAGATAAAAAGCTGCAATGGAGCAGAGAAAATAGGAGGTTGTCACACAGTATGTGTTCTTGGTTTGCTGTGGTAGATCTGTCGCCTTAATCTCCTCATCAACCACCACAGACAACCTAGACACATGACCACGGACACACATATGCACCAATGCCTTCATTGATTGTTTTCTGTCAGTTCTGTTTTTCTGACTTCAGACCAGCGAGAAAATATAGTAAGACATGAATTCAGATATACGTATAAGCTGTGCACACATCCACTATTAACCCCACTATTAGATGCAAGTCAAGCACGAGGAGCATAAGTACGCATACAGGTGTGCACAGTTGCTCTACACAGATACAAACACACACATACACACACACAGCAGACACTGCCTTGGGCTCATCATGACATCATGTTGAGGTGCTGAGGTCATCACTAATCCTCCAATGTGAGATTGCTGCTATTGCAACAGGTCTAGACAAGAAGACCTCTTTCTCTGGCTGCATGCTTTTGCTCTCCAGTTTTACCTCTCCACTTCAGCTGCTCTCAGTTTTTCTCTCTGTAAATCAGATCTGTATAAATGTGATGATGAATCATCTGGTTTAATGTTTGGACTCGTTTTATGGGAGAAATTTCATGTGAGCGTTATATCAAATTACGATTCGCGGAATGGTATGAAAGGGAAGGGAAAGTGTCCCTCGTGTCGTTCTGAATGGGGGAAAAAACACCTCCGTTTGTCTTCGCGATTGTCAGGAAATCTCTTGTCAACAATGAGCTTGAAGTTGTCGTAGTTGTGGAGTACGAGAGAGGAAGAGAGAGAGAGCTGAGAGGGAAATGTCGGGCCTCGTGGTGACTTTCCACTGACAGCTAAGCCGTCTCTCTGACATGCTGTTGACAAGTGCCAGTGTCCTGTCAATAGTCTACAAATAAACTGTTTGAATAGCTGCAGGAGTGCAATTCAGCCCCGTGCAAAAGCACACTGATACTGTTGATAATCACAGTCGGAATGTAAAGACTGGCACAAGTGCTTATGGGAACCATTACAGAAGACATGCCTGCTAAGAATAGATCAAGAAGAGACATTTGTTAAGCATTCCTTTTAGTACCAACATTTTGCTCTACAGATCATGTAGTTATTATGACATCATAGTTTTAGGGTTTTTTTTATAATTTCCATTAAGTGATGAAGGGGATTCTGTTCTTACAACTGCATGATACATGTCATCAATGCAGCAGTTTCTGAAGAAGTATTCAGTATTACCCGCACCAGCCGGCTCCCTATCGTAACATCTTCATTTTATCTTTCACTCTTTTTTGTTAATGGGATGCTAAAATGGGTGATTCATTGCTTGGCTGTGACAAGTGTACGTGTACTTTTGCCATGTATTGGGTATAATATTCCTGGTGACAGCTAGAGCGAGGCTCGATAAAACAGGTTTTGTTTTGTTTTTTTGACTGTGAGTGTGGGAAGGGCCATGGGCCACGCAGTTTCTTTATCTGTCCTAACTCATTGCTTTAATTAGAATCATTCACCTTCAGGACATGACAGATTGGAGCAATTGAATGCCAGTTCTCAACAAATAGTAGAGGAAAGGTTAAGAGTTTATTTGTAGTAGTATTTTCCCAGGCACCCTGACAAACTTCTCCAGCTGAAACTGTACGCCTAACAAAAGAAATGGGTATTACATTAAAAGTAAGCGTTAACTATTCAATCTGAAACCTGATCCTGTGGCAGCTGAAATCTGAAACTACTTTTAGAACTGATTTACTGATCCTTTGCTGACATAGAAAAATCTGATGAAACTGAAAATGGAAGATGTGCACGCATTTTGTCTTTGTGTGTGTGCATTCTTGCCTGTGTGTGTTGACACGGGTGTAATCAACCTTCTCAATCCGGCTTTATGCTTAATGGGAGACGTTATTGTCTGCACTGGATTAGGGTTTAAAATGGGATGAAAACCCCTTTGCTCTCTTGGATTTCTTCTATAAGCCCTCAGCCAGTACCAAAACAGTATGCAGCAGCCCTCGGGGCTGCACACACTCCCGCTTTTTTGTGTGTGTGTTTTTATTTTTCATCCTGCTGTCAGGTGAGATTACACCACAGTTGATCTTAATCTCTCTCACCTCTTGCAGAAAACACCACTAAAAGCCCTGCCCTGGGTCCTGCTGAGAGATGGGACTCCAAATGAAATACTGTAACCTGCCATTACGTCGTTCACTCTTCAGCACTAGGTCAGGGCTCATTGTCTGTGATCCTGCTGTAACTGACAGGGAATTAACTCCACCAGTATTAGCCACTTTTACTGTACAAAATTAGGGTCTGTATTTCATTTCAGATCAATACAAATAGACTGAGATTCACAATAACGTGTGACAGGGGGGCCAGATGCAAGAGGAAGATTATGTTGGTAGGTTTATGATCAACTCCTTCAAGGAACATTATTGACATCACTGTCTTTCAGCAACCTCCGCTGGCAGGAGGAGGTTATAGCGTCCCTTCCTATGTAGAATGAAGAAGTCAACTTTCACTGTTAAGGGGCCATGCAGGGGCCAGCCGCCTGTCTTCTGGCCCAGGACCTGTAAGCCTGCCAGCTTCTATATCAAGCACTAAAAGCCATTGATGTTGGGGAATATACTGTGTCTCACACCCCCACAGCTACAAATAAGTGGTGGGCACAGTGTTCCGATATGCAGGGCGGGTTACTCTATCCATCCAAACAGAGGGGTGCCAGTCATAGTGCCCTCAAGCATACCCCAAACCATATCAGAGGGATGAAGGAATCGCTTCCCGTATTTTTATCCACACGCCGTTGTCATCATCAAATTGCATTGGCTATTATTTCAGACTTTAGAGCAATTATCCTAATGGTTACTAGAGTGTGCAGTAGCTTTCGAGTTGTTTGGACTCATCTGGAATTACAATTAAGAATCGGACGAGATATTTTGTTTTGTTGTGCCAACTGGAATCTGTCATGCCATTTTGGTCATTTTCAGCAAGTACAAGACACAGCTAAATCTATCTATCTATCTATCTATATATATATATATATATCTTTTGTGTAGAGATCTAGATAACTTTAACCATCTTATTGAAAGGAAAATAAGAGACAGCACTTCATGGACTGGTAAAAAATGGCAAGAGAGTGATTATCATTCAGAAGAATAAGATTAAAAGTGTACTGATTGACTCACTTTTTTGTGAGTTTGTGAGTTTACAAGTTTACATTCTATATTTCCTTCCGGTCCAGCTAAATCAGTGTACAGTATAATTCATCTTTTATAGGGCAGTATGACTAACCTTACTGAAAATTAGTTTTTTCTTTTTTTGGGGTTACAAATATGTCTTAAATGTCATATTAGCACAGTGACAAGACACAATCCTCACATTTGCAAAATGTCCAGCAGCAGCAAAGCTGAATGGGAAGGCCTTTGTTTAAGCAAAACACTCATATTCATTTAAGTAACTGAGAGCAAATAGACTAAAGTTTAGAGCCTAGTAACCACCGGCTTCTAGAGTGAGATTTTACTCTCTTTGTTTTATCTGCCCTACTGCATCTTCATTGACTTTTGTGTGCAACTGCAGCGACTTATCAATTCAGTCATTCATCTCGTGTCCAACAAAAGCCCTGAAACATTACTGACATTCTCTCACTCTACCATGACTTTGATCTTCAACACTTAGCTGCAGTGATTTACAATGTACAGAGTGAAGAAGGTGAAATCGCTGGTGCAACTTTAGGATGGAGGATGTGCACATTAATCTTGATTATTTTTTAAGTACTTGGGGAAAAAAACATCAAATGAAAACCTACAAATGTAAGCCAAGCAAAGGATGCATTACAATAGACACAAATATGAATATCTCCATATTATGATTAAAAAAGAATATATAAAAACTTTATGGCACTACACACATTTTGTCATTACACCATAACTGCTTACAATTTACATGCAACCCGTCTGTTATAGGATGTAAACTTTCTGCATTGTAAATTCACATTTCCTGATCCATGCGCCATTAAAATGTATCATATTTTATCTAAATTCAAATAAAAAATACATTAATAATGAAATCCATCTCATGCTTAAAAGTGTAAGAATTGATTTCATTTGCAAATGCAAATAGCCTTTCAGTTATTTTGTTGTATATTTCTTTCCTTCTTTTTTCATTAGTCAAAAACAGATAGGAGTCTTCTTACCCGAACACGAATGAAGAGGCTTCGGCCGTACAATGAGCGACGGGCACACCGAGTAGAGAGAAAGTTTCTCAAAATAATCACAAGTCTCCTTGGAGAGGATCTCGTCAATCATGAAAGTCTTGTAGCGCCGCCTGGCAGCCTTCAGCTGCCCGGGGGAGGAGAGCCTCAACTCGGCTTGACAGTGCATGATCTGTCCCTGTGCGCAGCGCGCTGTCTTCGCGGAACGATGTGTCTCTGTTCACTAATATTTAAGGTAATGCGGGTTTAACCGTGTGGAAAATGCGAGTACTGGAGCTCATGCGCTTAAATAAGTCATTGTTTGTCTGTCAAATTGCAGTTTAGCTTTCCCTGAAGTGTCGTGGTGAAGATCAGTAGCCTGCACCTTGAGCTGCGCACAGCGCCACAGTAATGAACTGACTGATCTGTGCTCACACCCACTGCTATATAAACCGTCCCTGAACACATCTCTCTCTCTCTCTCTCTCTCTCTCTCTCTCTCTCTCTCTCTCTCGGACAAATACACTCACTGTACTGTACATACACATGCCCCCTCCCTATAACCCCCCCCCCACCACCACCACCACCACCACCACCAACAAAAAACTATTTTTTCCTCCGATTTATTTTACTTATTAGTGGTTTTGGTTGTGGATTTGTTAAATAGACTCTAAAAATGAATGTTTTTCGTCAATTAGGTCATATTTTCAGAATAAAAACTAATATAATCAATACAAAATAGTCTATTTTAATCCTAGTATTATTATGAAAGTTTCAGCTAACATCTAAAGACCTCTGTGGTATTCATTCAAACTAACATTAAGTTTCTTTGTTTCAGACGTTTTGTTTGAATTGTTTGTCTTAATCCCTTTATTAATTTGGCTATTGATAAACGCGTGTTTATTTTCTTAGGGTGTAACTTATTTTAATCTAAGTTTGTTTTAGATGTACAATACTCAATCGAATCTACTCGATATTTTAACGTTGAGTTCAAACTGAAAAAACGTAACATGTTGAATTCTCAGGGGCATTAAACCAGCAAGGATACCGGTGGGTCCGTTCCTTCTTTCTTTTTTTCTTTTTCCATTCTTATACCCTTCATATATAAGGGGTCGTGTAACACCATTACAAGATACAACTTTTTAAACTTTTTCTATCATTATTTAAATTGTATTATTATTGTTAGTAGGCTATTACATATAGGACTAATAATATTATGCTAATAATAATAATAGGTTCATAATTGTTAGGCCTAATTGTCGCAAAATAAGGAATTTGTTGTTGAAATAGTATCATTTTTATACAAGAAAAATACTAAAATTAGAGGCAACTGATAAAGTTGCAAGAAAACCAACAGCCAGACCTGCGGGGAAAGGCCCAGTGAGCCGGCTAATGGTATTTTTTATTGACTTCCCACCTTAACTGACGCATGCAGTTATAATTTATTTTTAATCAACAGTTGCGAACGCGCACACGGCACGTAAGCACGCCGCATAAAACTGTCTTATAATAAACTGCCTATCTCAAATAAAAGCTCACGAAATAAGAGGCAGAGCACCTGTAGGCTCATTTCTTTTCCAAGTACTGATTTGACACACGGTAAGTTTTGATCCAACGATGAAATGAATTCTGAGAATATTATTTGTCTGTAAGAAAATGTAGTAGGCTCACCGTGTCGGCCGCGGGTTGATGAGTCTGACGTTAATGTGAGGAAATACCTCGCATACCGGCACGTTCAATTCCCCTGACAGGCTGAATCTCTCCACATGCTTCTCCCTGACCTAAACAGTTTGTACAATTGAAATTCTTCTATAAATCTGCCTTTGGTTTTTAGTTATATTTTAGTGTAAAAAAAGTGTGTCTTCTTATTTTACATCTATGTGTAATAACTCTTTCATCAGATATTGCAGATTTGTGGAGATAATTGTTTAAAAGACTAAGTAGAGGACGTAATGAAAAGAGTTTGGTGCACATTTTTAGATATTTACATGTAATTAAATGCAAGCCGAATGAGGAAACCCGGTGCAGGTGGGGTTTCAAGTACAGTCTGAGGCCTAAAGTCGGTGTCCTGGGGGGGAACCGATTATCATCACAAGAACTGGAAACAAATCGAAAGTGAGGATTATGGAGGAGGAAATGTGGGAAAGCGCGGCTTCTTTTCGGAGGTTTGATGGCTTGATGAGAACAACTGCTGTGGAGCGCGTTTGACTTTTTCAGGGTCGGCTGCAGAGAGAAAACACGGGCAGAGGTGTGTGTGTGTGTGTGGGGGGGGGGGGTAACTTTAAAAATGTGAAACCAAAATGTTTCTACTAAAATATCAGGAACTTTTCTGTTCTCATAATTCTAGGCTAATATATGTGTCGTTTTTCTTTCATTATTTTGAATCAGGCGTCATTTTGTGGTCGGCTCACTTAAAGAAACTGCGTGTAGGCTACAATATAACGTTTGCACTGCTCTCAGCAAGCCCGACAATACACGGCACAATCCCAAAACGTGGCATTACACTTTGACCTATTTTAATAGAATCATGAATGCACGAAAAGACGTGCAAGTAAGCACGTAAGAAGACGAGTACAGGGGATATGTCTTGGGCTACTGTGGCACCACTGAACCCAACAACCCGAGGCGGCGCCAAGATCCGGGAATAACGGCTGCAGGCATCTTGTCACTTGTGGTTTGCGTTGCGGGACTGCCGAGAGGGGGGGGGGGGGGGGGGTGGTCTCCGGGTGTTCGGGAGTGGATCATTTCAGGAGACACGCTTCTATATAAGTCCACACAGCAGCGGCTACTGAGCGGCCTCTCTAATCCGCCCGGGCAGGAGACGCCAAGCAGATCAATCAATTAAAAGAGCTATGCCACAGCCAGAAGCGTAATCAGGGCCTTCCTAGCACCGACACCGAACAGAGGATACTCTCCGTTAGAGCGATTTGGAAGCATCAGGATGCAATCTGACACGACGCAGATTACACGCAAGACACGGGGTTTACAGTGCACCTCCACTTTTGGACACTGGGGGATTTATTGGGGGACATAGTTGTCGATACAGCGAGGGGGCCCGCAGTCAGTGGCATAAGCACTTTCGGAAGGGTAGATTATGACCTCAACGCGGACATTAAGGGATTTGATCATCACTTTGTTGTAAGCAAGCCCGAACAGAGACACCGGGGCAGCGACGCTGAAAGGCTGATCGCAACATGAGATGTTAAGGATCAAAAGTGCTGCTAATTCTGGGATGGGACAATAGCCTGCCTTCTTTCACACCTGTAGAGTGACCAAAACCTGTGCCATTTACAAATTGGTGTTAAGACTCTTCTGATAAAAGAGAACAAGATATCACTGTTCGACTGTGGTGAAGAAGAAATAAACCCGAAACATAATTGCATCTTGTAAAGTGAACAGAGAGGGTGTCAAATCCACGTAAAGACTTGAAAGCATCCTGAATAGAAAGGTCAGATGTAGGAGCTGATCATGTGGCTGTTATATTTAACATCTTAATTGATTCAATAAAAAGATGCCTGTGGCGCCACCTGTAGATTACTCCATAACCCGCTGCACAAGTGTATTAGTTACACGTGGGCCATTTATAGGTGCAGATAAGGCCATGTGTGCATGCATTACCGCATGTAGCGTCAACATACAATAGCTCACTTAGTTGACTCAGTCACATACAAAGAGCTGTAAATAGCATTCATGATGGACAGCCAAGACCCAGGCATGTGTGTGGTGGCCAGATGAAAGACAACGCAACAATTCTAATGAAAGGAGCTTTATAATAATGAAAATGTTCATTTTAAAACAGTTTGTCTTACAGAATTAAAAAAAAATAAAAATAAAGCTCAATTATTTTTACAAAGAGCAAGAACAGATGTAACATTAAGAAAGGAAGGTGCCCTATTGCCGTAAAAGTGGTGCTGATGTGAATCTTTAGCTGAAAAAGTGTTTTTTTTTTTGCAAAGTATTCCTGAAGAATCTAGGTTCTGGGAGCACCAATTACTATTTGCATAACATAAAAACCAGCAAATATCCTATATCTTGTTTTTTTTTTTTTTTTTAAATACATGTTTGTTTTTTTCTGTCTTCCAAAATGAATCCGAGTCATGTCTGATTTTTTCATTTGCTCTCATGACAATACAGTTCTTTCCCTCAACACCTGTGAGGAAAAGCTCACACGAAGGAAGGTGTACAAATTTAAAAACGCCTTAAAAATAAAAACAAAAATGGCTCTAAGGCATAAGTTATTAAATCTTCCAACTGGTAGGATCATGTAGAAACAACCTGAGTATACATGTGAATCTGTCAACATAATTAATGATCTTTTTTTAGAAAGCTGTCCACAAATTTGTGACGAACTAAAGTCTTTACAGAGATCCTTTACGCGCCTCAGTATCGTCGCCATCTATTATCTTGGTAGCCACGGCTGCTACTCCTATCATCATGTCTGTTGCCGCCTCTGCTGTCATGGTGACGGCTGCCGCTCCTGTCGTTCTGATGGTAGCTGTCCCGGGTGTGGCTGTGTTGCTGATGGCGCCCGGGACCCTGTTCATCCGCGTAGCGCTGACTTCTCCCGCCACTGTTCATCTGGGACGGCTGATGTCGGTAAGGGGTGTTGTCGTGTTGCCTTGATCCACCTCCGCCAGAGTTCCCACCCGCAGGCGGCTGCCTCTGCTGAGGCTTGGAGAAGCTGCCGTTCAACTGCTCAAGCTGCTGCATGTGGATCTGCCACATCATGTTGTTCATCTACGGATGAAAGAAAAGGTAGATAACAGGACGTGTGTTTGACACATGTACACATTTCTTTGTGCGTTTCTGGGGAAACAAGGCACTTTTTTTAACTAAAAAACAAACAAAGAGCAGGTCTTTATACTTCATGTCTTAAATAGAAAATTATTATAGTTAAAATAAACTAAAAGTATAAAAAAAGGTTACCATGACATTCTTCTGCAGATTATCGGGAGATGAAAAGGACCTTTGCATTTGAGGTGGCGGAGTATACGGTGGAGAACTGAACTGGATCGGGGTCCTGTAAGAGTAAAGCAAACCACTGTCACAACATTTTCTCATAAAAAAAGTCTAATATAGTCTACATAATGTCAGCCACCCACTTCTGCTAAATCTATGTTGGACCGTTTTGATTTTTTTAATTATTTGTAGATCATGTTTTAATTCTTGCTTAAACATAATTTTGCATTTTGGAAAGGTCATGTTTTAACATTGTGTATCACTGCTTTATGAAAAAATTTTTGAGTCAAGCTCACGTCCATATTCAGCTGGAGAGATGAAAATGAGCCATTGGAAGAATACAGGAGAAACCTTTAACAGTAAAGCCAGCAGAAATACAGATGTGATATTAATGAAAGGTGACAAGCCCATACATTGTTGCGATTAAGTTTGTTCCAACACAATCATCAGACGGACAAGCATTTCAAGCATAGTACGTGCCTCCTATCAAACACGATGTAAATAAGAACCTACAAATGCAAACTCAAGACTCACAAGCCAAGAGCAATCAGTAGCTAGTCCAACAACCAAATGAAAAACACATAATAGAACCATCCAGCCACATCAGCCAGAGATGTCAAGCACTCAACTGGGAAAATGCTCAAGATCTGAATTGTAACGCTGCTGTTGACCAACTAATGAAACATGGTTTTACAGCGATGAGAGAGTAATGCCAAGATCTGCTATTGAATATCTGAAGGACAACTTCATCAGCCCTGACAGGAAGCCAAGTCTGACAGATCCGATTCCAAGGGACTGGATTTCCCTGCAACTGATGTTGTAACGGATACTCACAGTCTTAAACTCCACTAATAACAAATGTTCACCTAATCTGAAACGTGAACTTGCACCTTCCTTACACCGTACAGGGGTGTGTCTTGTTAGCCATCATTCACGACTTCTCATTGACTTTATATGCATTAATGCAACATCATGTTGTGACTTCTGGTGTTTGGTAGATTTCAGCAACATCTTTGGAAATTGTGGTTTGCGGCTAACCGCTGTATTTTGAAATGTTGGCTGAAACAAGTCCAGAGGTGTGATCTTTAGCTTGAGGAAATGTTCATCTAGACATTCTTAGAGATCCAGATGTGATTGTACAGTGAGTTATTTTTAATGTAGGAAATATTTTCATTTTACACAGAAATTTGAAAAAAACAAATGCTTGAAAGATAGAGAGATTTAGTGAAATCTTAAAACGATAGTGAGTACAAGTTTGAACACTGCATTGTAAAGAAACTTGTATCTGGATCATTACTTCCCTACCATGTAGCAAAGGATACCACAGAGATCCTCCCTGGTAAAAATGGGGACCAGGTGAGTGATGCCATAGTCTGGGTTCAGATCAAAGTTATTTGGCTAGCTCATTGTCGTACTTTGTCACACAGACCCCTGGCGTCATCTCTGGAGGCCTGCTATCTCTGCTGTTGAGTGCTGGCTGGCTATTCCTCTAACAACAGAGACTGTTATGTTTTGAGACCATCCAGGCAGTCAGTTACGTCATTGGTTAGAACATCAATAACACTTTTCTCATTTGTTATAGATGGATACATGTAGACAAATAAATATAAAGTTATTTTAAAACTACTAAGTAATATTTTCCAAGACATGTTAAAAGCTAGTTTCTTTCCTCCGTTCTAGTAGAACAAATTGACATAATTTAAGCACCACAGAATGCAAGACTATACATTGGTCTGATACGGTCTAATTTAACTCTTTGGCCAGTACTTTCAGGTTTTCTAGCAAATGCCCTTAACAGGCACTGCTGCATGAAATTTGGCATGAAATATGGAAAGGATTACGCACAAAGTCTTCTATACGTGTATATACAGACCAGTCCAATCCCATTTCATGCCACATCTTTTGCCAGCACACCAGTTTTTGTGCACGTCACTGCCAAGAGCAAGAAAGACTTGAATGTCTGAGTAATATTCAATAAGGAAGAAGCATCTTCTGGAACGTATTCAATGCACACCGAAGGTCTGCTATCAATTACAAACATGCAGCAGTGCCATGCCTCCAAATTATTCAATATTGACATACTAAAGCACCAAAGGGCTGCATTCACAGTCCAACAAAATAGGTGTGTGTCCGTTATTACTGTCATTACAGTAACACATATTATATGCAGGGAAAATACTGCACAGATCAGAGCACTTTGTGACTTGCCTCTAAGAAGGTTTTGGTAAAGGATTTTAAAGATGTTTATAGGCTTATGAAGAAACAGTGGAAAGAAATGACCAAATGTTAGGATTAAGTCAAATATTCTGCACAATTAACTTCACAATTCAAAACGGAGAAAACTGGGAAAGAAAATACACTTTCAGGCACTACAGTTGTTTGTCCCCTTATCCTCTCAGATAGCTTGAAACCACATTTTAAGACGCAGTGGAGAACAGTTGTAATGATAGCTGTGTTTTCAAAGCCACAGGGACACAAAGTTCTATCCCAGTTGAGGCTAAGAGGCAAAGCAGAGCCAGTAGCTAGTGTAATGCCACTGATGCTGATGGTAACCATGTTCTGTTTCATGCGCTGATGGACAAACTGTTCATGAGATGTTCTTACCTTTGGCCGTGGGGATTCGGGGTATTTGCAGGACTTGAATTCTGTGAGTTCCCTGGGCTGCTGCTGTGACTGCTACCTATGATGGGGCAATGGGGACAAAAGAGCTCATCAGTAAAGAACAAAACCGTTTCAAGTTTGAAAACAACTGCTGCATTGGGCAAGTACAACAATTTTATACTTTTATTATCTGTCAGTGTGTGATGCATGTTTAAATAAATGAACACAGGGACACTCAAAACTGCCATACTTTAGAAACAAGCAGTATTTTAATTAATGAGCTGTTGCTTTTTAAGTATCTTTTTTGCAAAATGCCTAAAAATTCACAGAAGCGAGTAATTGCATAAGAAATGCATTTACTCATATTTACTCGACAAGCAAATATGAGACAAGTATGGCATGTTTGAATATGAACAATTACTGGTTTCCATGTACAAAAAGAACAAATAAGACTACTTGGCTTAAGCATGGCTCCAGCCAGGTCCATTTCAGTCCAATATCATGTATGGTGTCATGTATGTGCATTAAGAGCCATCTCAGGTACCACATCAGGTACATAACACACACTTGTTCCTTCACAAGAGGTGTAGTGAGGTTTGTGAGAAATCTGCAATTAGTCTCGAATGGTTAAGTTGCTGTGGGTGTAAAATGTCATGCAAACCCAAACAGACGTGAAATAGACTAAACCTTTTACGTAAAGAAACAGACGCAGAAACCCAAAACAAAAAACCCAAAAGTGTTTGTTTCTGGGACACCTCGAGTTGATGTTAACTAGAGCTGCAACGATTAGTCGATCGAAAGAAAATGAATCCTGATTATGGATGAATTGTTTCTGTCATTTTTCAAGCAAAAATAAAAACAAATGCTGGTTCCAGCTTCTTAAATGGGAAGATGTGCTGCTTTTTTTGTCATTTATGATAGAAAATGAGTATTTGGGTTTTGGAATGTTGGTTGGACATCACTTTGGGCTCTGGAAAATTGTGATGAGCATTTTTCACATTTTGACATTTTATAGACTAAACGATTAATCGTGAAAATGATCGTCAGATTAATCTATAATGAAAGTAACGGTTAGTTGCAGCCCCAATGTTAACAGATAGATACATTGGTAAGTTAAGTCGCAACTGGGAAAACTAGTTAAATGTTATTTATTGCGCAGCGCACGGAATCATTTCTCATCCCGATGGTAAGAAGATTCTTTAAGGATTCTGAAAAACGGCCATCTGGGATTTTCAAAAATCATCGGTAAATTATCTTTTAGCAAAAGAACTGTGCTCTCAACGTATGCAAATACACGAGAGGCACAAACTGGGGCTACTTCTATAAATGTGTCTGGCAGTGTCAACTCACCTGATCTGAACTGCACATGAAGAGTTCTCCCATGAAGCGATATCCCGTTGAGTAGTTGCATGGCGTATGGCACGGACACTTCATGTTTGTAAACGGCAAAACCAAATGTTTTCTGTTTCCCATCCGCGTCTTTTGGAATTTTAGTTTTGATGAGAGGTCCTGCCTGCAAAAAAACAACCAATCAATGTTGCACCCATGCAACAATTAGCTAACGCTAACGGTAGCTAGCTAGCTGCCGTAAATGACTCAAGAACATCTTTAAAGATTGGCAACAGCATGTGCACAACAGACATTAGCGTTAGTGTACACGTATTGTACACGTGATAACATTTTTGGGGCAATTTCAACTTGCTTTCGGTGTGTTAGCATTGTGTGTTATGCTATTCCTACGCTTGACATTTGCTAGCTATGGTGGCTAACTTTAGCGATAACAGCACCTGTAAAAACAGCTCGAACAAAAGCTCCTCCGTCACTCTGGCATCTAAATTTCTTATGAAGAGCGTCCGGTCCGCTTCGTCCTCTATTCCCATTGTACTTGAGCAAATACTGGCAGCAAGTGATATGAATGCTAGCGTAAAAAAGCGCTCTGCGAACTATAAACGGAAGGCCTAGGTTGTCGTAAAGTGAAATGCCGTTACACTTGTGCTTCCGTCGTAGTGAACAGCGGCTTCTTTACGACACATAAAATAGGATATGTTCTACGCATGAAATGTTCAGTATTTGCTTTGAGAATTGCTCATTTGGCTAAACTGCAACAGTAGGGATACATGTAACATGTTTTCAATATACATGGCATATTTTATATTTTTGGAGCTATGACACTTAAAACAAAACAGAACAGAAGAGCTGTTGACACATTTAAAACTTTTTTGAAAATGTGTTTTACCTTTACCTGTACAAGTGCAACTTGCTTGTTAATGGTTCATCTATCAATTATTTTAGATGAATTTATATACATTTTAGGCTAATTGTTTAGTCATAAAATGTTGGACAAATGACCCAAATGATTAATCGTTCATCAAAATTGTAACAGATTCATTTTCAGCTGATTGACTTATTTGTAATCAACTCTTCACTTTTGTTCTACAGGCCACATGCATGATTCTTCTTGTCTGCCATCTCATTTTTTATTCTGTGTTTCTTTCCTAAGTAAGACAAACAAGGATGGTTTGTAGATGTGTGTGCACTCAAACGTATGTGTTTTGAGGGGGGGGGGGGTGTATTTTGAATGCCATACCTACAAGCACTTTTTATGTTTTTTAGTTTATGTTAAATCTTAAGGCCAATCAGTATGCATTACTTGAACTGCACATACAGAGTTATAGGACTTGCCTAAAGACATCCAATACTCATTAGAGAGCAGTGATTAGTGAGATGGGCCCTGTCCAAGACACAAAACGTGCTTTTCACAGCAGACATTTTGTCATAGTAGAAAATACACAGGTGTTATAATAATATTAACAATGGCTCCGTTATATTCATGTGTCTCAGTTAGCCGTAACAGTGAGCCAGCATGAACAAGCCATTCATTTAGTTATTTGCATCTGTGCTTTTCCTGTAACATGTCAAATTACCTGCAGTGAAAAGAGCGGCATTAATTACTTACAGTATTGCTGGCCTACAAAGAAAAGTCAGATAATCCCCACAGAAGGTAATGAATGTTGCCTTACATCATTTTGTTTTGTTTTAATATCCTTTTATTGCATAGCTCATATGTTCCACTAATGTTTGCCTTGATCTTTGCCAGAAGCAATTTTCTACCTTCTACCTTTGCTAATATAAAGTCATGTTTCTCTTCTGTGGCTCATTCACTTTATTTGACTGCCTGGCTGGGTTTTATACAAAGATAAGGTTTTCTTTTCTTTCCCACCCTGTGGATCACTGTGACTGGGTCACTGACTCAAATGTCTGGAACCAAGTGCACCCAGTGATGTGCTGGCGACATCATTGAGTGTGGAGGTCAAGCGAGCGGCGTGAGAGGCTTGACTTCCACCCTAATCAGATGGCCTTCTGTGTCTGTCCTCTTTATTAATTGAATCAATTTAAACTGTAATGATTTTCTCCTTCATGCCTGGGAAACATTCTGTCCTTGAAAAGCTCAAGAGAAACGATTTGAAGTCCGCCCCCTTTTACGTTTCTTGCTGTTTAATTTGAGAAAAATCCAAATGGACTAAATACCACGGCCATTAGAGAACAATCTACACCGTGCAATCTCTATGACATATTTATTCCATGCAAGGTGCTGTTCTCATCACTTATATTACTCACGTGGCAATAAACACTGCAATTTAACACCAACATCTTGGCTGTCATCATGTCTTGTGGGACCTTTGCTGTTGTGCATAGTTGTTAACACTTGACGAATTGGCGCTTTACCACAAAATGCTTATGATTTAAAATGCTGCAAAGCTGCAATGGAAGCAGTAAAAAAAGCCCAAACCATAAAACCACACCTGTGCAGTATACTATTTGATGACTAAAGCCCTTGAATCTATTTTGAGTCCCTATATTGCCATTACCCCATACATCTCCCTGATGTATTTCCTCCTCCCTTTTTATAACCATTGGAAGGAATTCAGGAGAGCACTATGAAAGTGCTGTTCCACAGGACAAAGTATACAGTGTGGAAATGGGGGAAAGGGGTAAGTGAATTGGAAGACAAAACAGGCAGACCTGCTGAATCTGTAAAACCGTCATTACAGCCTACAGAAAATGACTGAATACAGCAGAATTCTTTTTTTGTGCTTTACTACATTTTGCTTTTGATTTCTAAACCAAACTAGATCTGATCTGAAATAAATGAAATTTCTTAACAATAACCATTTCATTATTTATTCTAGAAACAACTGTATGCTAAGATATGCTGAAGAGTCTGAAAAGTAGCAGTAGATGGCAGCATTGATCCAAGGACACTGGTTATGCCAGCGTTGCATTAGTGGGGGCTTCATCTCTGTGGGGATGTCAGACGGTTGCTATGCTGCAAGGAAGAAAAAATAAGCAGAATTTAAAAAGTTTCTTTCTGTCTGTTTTTTTTTTGAATGCGGAGAAGGGAATTGAATTCAATTGTCATGGGAATATCCTCTTTTCATGTTTATCTTTTAGCCCGTAGCCCACTTTCAGGTTTCTCATAACATTAAAGGGTTCTAAATAGCTGGTTAGGGAGGTAGTATTGTTGTCCATGGAACTATTTTTAGGTTTCAGTTTAAGCAGAGAGTTTCCAAGTGAAATCAGTGGTCCACATAACAGCTTTACATTGTACATTTACAGTACATGTCCTTATATTGGAAAACATAAGGAATGTGATAATATTCATGTTGTTCATGTGAGTATCAGAACATTCAATTTCTTGTTTACCAGTTCATGCATGTGACATACTGTACGCATGACTGAAAGATCCAAGGTTAAGTCCTAATTGATCAGTGGTTTGCATCATTTTACATAGCATGAGTGCATTCGGCAGTTCAAGTTTAATGTACTGTAGAAACTCACAGAATTGCCTGACTTTCTTTTTACGATCCAAGACATTGACATGCAGAGCGCTGTTATGCCTTTTAATCTGTCTGAGAACAAGCAGTGCTCAAGCAGAAAACCATTGTGCTAATTTATAGCAATTACAGAAACCCTTTTGGAGCTAAATATGAAACAGCGGTGTGAACTTTAGCTCGAAAACACATCACATTGCACACTCATCGTCATTAACATGAGTGCACCAGTTTTTTGGATGCCTGCACATAAAACTTTGCCTCATTGTTTTAATTAATAGAGGAAGAAAAAAAAATATTACGAAATGGGAGCAATGCTCAAGGGCAGTGAGCATTCATAGAGGGGAGAAGTGGCAGGGCGGGACCCCAGAAATAGGCCACCACCACCAGCCACCCCTGGTTTGGTCGGATCTGGGTGAAAGCTTAAGGTTTACTGCTGCCACACAAGGCTACTGTAATGAGGCTACACCCACCCCCCCTTCCCCTCCCCCCAACACACACACACACACACACACTGTATGCTCACTTCCAATTATGACCTTTGGCCTGCAGGGTTTGGTGGGATTGTGAAGTGATTGACTGGTGGCCAGACATATCCGTCTCGCTCACCAACATCCACCCTTGCTTTAGGCTCCAACCTATTCACAACACACCCTTCCGCTGCCCTTCCCTCCTTTTCATTAATATTCATAATTCATGTGGAATGAAGTGATTCGGGATCATTAAACGCACATGAATATTTGTCGGATGAAAGTTTAATTAAGCCATCCCTCTTTGGCAGCGTGATGTCACCGAGCTGCTTCCCATTCAGTGCATCCAGTGCACGGTTTAATGGCCTGTACCTTTGTAAGTGCTACTCAGTGCTTATTCAGCAACAACCCCCCATCCATATGCAATATTATTTTACACCTCCTGCGCTGCTATTGGATAGACTCAATTGAAAGGGATGGTGTTTGAGTGGTTCCTATAGTTCCAGTGGCAATATATGGATCAATCATACTTAATTTAGCCAAGCAGGAGATCCACTTTTGTGGTGGATGTCATTTATTATTCGGACTACACATATAGGCTCACTTTAAGATTATTAAGCGAATGGCATATACATACTGCATACAGTATGTTTCTCCAATAATAGTACTGCGCAGTACTTTATGTATGCTGAGTCCATATACAATATGATATGTTACATCTGTAACTAGGTGAGTCAGAAAGATTCTTAGATTACAGCAAAGGTTTGAGTGTATTGCAGCAGGAGAAAAGCTACACTGCACGCATTGGGCCACACACCAGAGTTAAGCATTAGTCATCCTTTCCCCAGCAGAATAATAATCGTTTTCAATCAATCAATTTCTACAGGTTGGCTTCAAATATTAAGTGTAGGACTTTAGGGAAATGTTCTGTCCTCACTTTGTAAGACACATCTGATGAAGTGACTCTCTGTCTCACACACACACAGACAAGAGCTCATCACTGGCAGAATGCCACCCCATTTCAACACCCCTCTAAAACAAATGGATGTAAAAATCTTCTGAGGGTTGTCCAAGCTGCTTTGTTTCTCTGCTGTTCTCTCTCCCGTTGCAACATGCTTGTTATCTCAATATCGGTGCTGCATTTTGCTGCTGTCCTGACATGCTGTGACTTCATTTTCATATCTGTGGGTCCCCTCTCGCGTGTTATCTCCCTCTCTCAAACACACACACACACACACACACACACACACACACACACACACACACACAGACACATTAAGGGAGAGATCCATCCTGGTGCTACCATGCTGCAGTGCTGAGTAGCAGTATCAGAAAGAGGGGAGGGGGGGGGTCTGGCATCGGCCCCACACCACAAAACGGACTGCGGCAGGGCATCCAAAACCCTTTTTCCTTTTCCATCACTTTAACAGCACCCTCTAATTCCCCAGTTCTCCCTGGAGAGGGTGTCGGATGACTAATGTTAACTTACACTATATAATTAAGACCATGGAAAGGGGCATCTGTTGCAATAAAAAGAATAAGGGACATTTCTTTTGCATGCACTAATCCGTCAACCCCACTCTTCCCATTACCTCTACCCTGCTAACCGTTCCAAAAAGTGGGTGTCAGCACATTTCAGAGGGCCGGCTCACCCCTGATGCCTGCCTGTTGAGGAGCAGAATAATGCCCTTTGCCAAAGGTGCCATATGGAGGGTGTTTTATAGCCGGGAAATAGAAGGGAAATGACTGTCCTAGAGGAATCATTAAGAAATGGATCCCCACAGTATAAAGCTGATCACATCACGAATCTCCAGCCTCTCTAGATATTCCATCTCCAACTCCTCTCCTCTCCACTCCACTCTCTGCTGCAGCTGCTGCTGCTTTTAAAGCCTCAAACACCTTCAGAGAAGATAATGAGCTCTGTCAAAAAGAGACTGCTTCTCTTTTTTTCCCTCTTCCAAAAGTAAGCTTTTGCCTTTTTTCCCACTTCATTATAATCAACAGTCCCACATTCCTGCTACTGAGCAGAACATGCCCTCAGAGACAGTCAATGTTGCAGCTCATAACCTATAACTTTGAGCTCAACCCCCGAAGAAGAAAGTTTTCCCTTTGAAGATGCTCATCACTATGGTAATCAGCTGATCAGAGGATGGTATGCCAACTCCTTGTGATGCAAATATTTGCTTTACATGCATAACCTCCAGATTAGAACTCTTTCTCCAATTTGCACTTGAGTTCAGGCTAGCAATCTGACTGCCGTCAATGATGTAATTGCACTGAGGAAATTACACTCATTGGATAAAGAACCCTGCAGTCAGTCAGACCACCATCTGTAATGTCAGTATATTGAAGAAATTACACAGGAAGTGGAATGGGTTTATATTTTAAGATAACACAGCTGTTCTTGAATAAGAGTTCATCTCAAATGCCACTTTAGAAGCTGAAATTTCATAATTCCACTGAAGTGGCTGTGTCATCCTCCTTGTATGTTTACTGTGGTTTGAAAAATGAAAAATAGACTCATATAAGCCATGCATGACTGGTACACAGTTAAAAGGTTGTTAAAATACTGTAGTCAATGATGCAAATTAAATAAAATAGCATTTAGTTCTGTCATTTCATGCAGAGGCTGCCCTGTTCTTTGGAGAGAGCATAGGAAGGTCAATATCTTTTCAGTGTAATGCTCATGGTGTAAATTAATTGCTTGCAGTAGCTTTCTGGACTACTCGAATCAAATGCTGGTCTTATATTGGCATAAAACTGCAGAGCTAACCTTCACATTCACAGTAAGCTCTCTGGAGACCTCAGAGTTGTTGTATTTTTTCCTCCTCACTCCCAGCCCCAGCCCTTTATCTTCACTGTCAGAGTAAAGCACATTACTTCAAACCCATGCAGGAGCTGCTCTAGGCTGTACTGTGTTTCTTACCGCAAAATATTAGAAAGAAAAGTTCAAGAGGAGTTTGACAGATCCGGCAAGATGGGCCCATGTCAAATCCATTGAAGGCTGTTCCAGGGGTCTGGATCTGTCATTGTCACAACTAATATTGTGTGGTCCCTGTATCCTTGGCTTGTGGGTTTCTCAGCAGAAACATTCAGCATTTGTTTTGACATTCAACTAATTTATTTATGATGTCAGAGAGCTGTAGAGGAGCTATCAAGCTACCACAAAATGAGTTAAGGAACAGATGTTTTGTAGAATGGACATGAATCGCTATTCCATTGTTTAAAGTATACTGGTACCATTATTATACCCACATTGTGGACACATTTATCAGCCACAAAAATCTCATATGGGGTTAAAAGAAATCATTCTGAAAGTGAACGACTATTTCAGATCTTTAGTTTTCTGTAATGGCCATTTTGAGTATCCACTGAAATTTCATGGATGAGCGTGGGCCCCCGGGCAACCCTCTAGGCACATGCCCTGAGACCTGCGGGTGGAAGACAAATGTCACAGAGCAAATGGTAATTTTTGCTCATTAATCTTCTAAAACATATCTCTGGACATTCCTCAATTCAATTTAAGGATTTCACCAGCTATTCATAAATCAATTGCTCATTTTGTGTGTAAAGCACTTTGTAAGTCATTGTAACCACTAGATAGTGGTTTTCTAAATTAAAATTTGTCTTAGCTAGTAAAAGATGTGTAAATCTGTTGTGATGTCCAATCAAAACAAATGCTTTTAGGTCATTTCGTCTGACGAATTAGCATCCAGTTTTCTAATTTGAGGTATATGGTGGAATTGTTTACATTTTACATTATTATTATGCAGCATTTTGGTCAGGTGTCTATCAGATCTTGCTTTACAATGTAAACAGGTCATATGTTAGCAAGCTGACATGTGCCTAGTTTTGCCAGTTGGTTCATTTAGCTACCTAGTTACACCTGGCAGTTGGTAGGCCAAAGTGTAAATATTTAAGAACAATTTATCTTCTAACTTTTGAAGAGCTTAAGTTTAAAGAATGAAATGTTACAGAATCTACATTGTCATACGTGTTAGTTGAAAGTAGTTATTTTTAAGACTAGTAAATCCAAAATATTTGCAACAGTCGCACGTCTTTCCACATTTAAATTTGATAAATCGAGTTTAGATAAATGTGTATGGTGTTTGGTGCTGAAACAATGTCAGATGAAGTGAGCAGTGATTTTACGCACATTGTGACAGAGATGGGACATTCCTGTTGCATGCCCTTCTGCTTTCCATTTTCCCAGACCACACTGATGCATGCAACAATGCATCAGTTGGCTGCCCCACTAGATTAAAAGGAAAGAACCACGGATCTTCCAAAAATAGCCTTTGTATCAACAATCCCACCAGCTGCTTCATGCTTGACCCAGGGACATCATATTCCATCAATCGTTCAACCATTTATTGACGGGATGTTCACATAAATTTGTCTGACAGGCATTGGAGCACTATGAAATATTAATTTTATATTCTCTGTCTGGTGTTCCAGTGCAAGTCCTGTCCCTCTGGCAACAAAAAGCAGAGACTCATACATTAACTAGCAGATAATGTTGATGGAATACTGAATAGTAGGAAATGTATTGATGGCACTGGCTCATATCAGATACGTGCGCAATACAGAGTGGGGACAAATTACAAGAAAGTCACATTGTAATATGGGCAACAGGGTGACCTGGTTACTGGATAGACTGAATAATGCATTCATACATTCAATCCCCATCACAAAACATGCATTCACACTGTTGAAAGGTTCTTGATGAAGACACTGAATCCCTATTAGCTCACTCTTGGCGTTGCCTCAGCTAAATGCCATCAAAGGGCTGGACATCCGGGATGTCCATTTCCCTGTATGTAAGCGATGCTATGAACCTGTTGTCACACCTCAGGGACTCTGGGCATCAGTTCAGCCGGTTTCTAAGGCCACCTATCTCACTGGACATATAATCATAGCAGTGTCAACGAATGTGATATCCATTCAGTGCATTTTCATCTTGCTGTTAATAAAAACAACGGTGGGAGTCATGGCCTTATAACTTCTGCCCTTGTAAGGGTGTGTTAAAAGGAAAGACATCTGCATATTCACACTTTGTTTTCTTCAAAGTGACAGCGATGCAATTGCACTCGGATGAGGCACCAAGGCTACTCTGTGGTTTGATGCTTCCTATTTAAAATCTGTCGGAAAGTAAATAAATTATGCACATCAATCCATGCAGCAAGTACAAGAAAAATGCTGTTGAGTGTAATTATAGCAGCGGCTATACATGGAGATTTGGAAGGGGTGATGGTGGTGCTCCATTAATCATATTTGTATATTGTACTAACCTTGCATGTGGCTCTAATAGCAACACATGGCTTCACTTTATGGCATTACATTCCAGTGTTGCAACAAGGATATTGCGAGTGTATCACAGTGCAGGAGAATATGCAAGCAGCAGATTTATTGTTTTCTTTATTGTGTTTTACAAAGAGTCAGGTCAAACTCATAAACTGCTGCATACACGTGTATCAACGGCTGTGGAGAAAAAAAATATAAATTACTAGAACAGATTGAAATTAAAATTCACCAGATTCAGAGATGGTGGAGTGAGGAGCTTTTAATGATGAAGTGCTAATCCCAAACCAATTCTTTATTCATCAGTGGGGACAGGAAAATGTCAGGCATGTTTGAGACAACTACAGTGCAGTTCAAGAATGACAGCAGCACAATAAGCAGTCCTTACATTGATATATGACATTATCAATTGGTGACACCTGAAAGGGGAAAAGGTTGGGACCATCAGCACTCTGGTATCAACACTTCCCCCTGCTATCCCGACCTCTGCTCCCAATGTTTTAATTTCATTATGATGCCAGGATGAGATAAGCAAGTTGATTGGTAAGGTCAGAGACCACCAACATTGCAATAATTATTGTTATCTACTACACAGCAGCCCAGTTACTGAAGTGACACTAAGAGGACATATGCATTGTTTAGCAGAGTGAAATAAATCGTTTTAAAATTGAAATAACCAACTAAAAAAAGCATTAAAAAAAAGAGAAATCTAGTGAGTAAAAAAATAGCAATGTGTTTCTGTTTCTTCTCTAATTGGTTTGAATTTACTTGTGAGATAAACAGCATTTTCCTCTTTATGAATATTCTTTGTTAATATTCATCTTTGGTAAATAAAAGCAACATCTTTAACTTTTCCACCCCACACAGCCTTGCACTGGGGGAGGTCTTCTTATTATCTTATTTTAATAATTTCCATCTGGCTAATGAGGGCTTATTTTCACTGTGCCCAGAGGCGCACTTGTTTGTATTGTTGTATTTCATCACTTGGTTAAATGTTAATTGAGTTTTCCATATCATTTGTGCTGAGTTAATGTCTCACTCAAAGGATTTCTCCCAAATTAGCTTTAAGGGTCTCTGCAGGTGTTGCAATTCCACTCGCAGCGCTAGGTTTTGTGCATAATTGTTTGTTGTTAAACCATGTTTCTTCGCTTAATGAGCCTTCTGTTGGATTTGGAACAGTAAACGGAGGTTGACCTGCTGACTATCATACAAGTGCTATCACTTGTGTTGTCCAAGTACATGATCATTTTCATTCCATGTAATCATTGCAATACAGAATCTCTGAAGCAGCTGTGGTTTCACATCTGCATTCTGCCGCACAGAGTTACAAAGAGGAGAAGTATAAATGCTTTCTGACCTTAATACAAGAGCTTAAGGGTACGATATCTGCAAATGGATTCCCAACTCCTGCTGAAGATCCTATTTTATCGTACAGATATAAGATTTGCATTTTATTTTTACATACATATGTATAGTCAGTGCTGGGGAGTAACTAGTTACATGTAACGGCGTTACATAATTAAATTACAAAATAAATGTAATTGTAATCCGTTACAGTTCCTAAGAAAAATATGTAATTCAATTACAGTTACTATTTAAAATGTTGGTGATTACAAAGAAGTTACATCCAAATATATTCTTTCGGTAAAAGGATTATTCATTCTATTCATTTGTCCCAACAGCAACACCTCTCAGTGCTGCAGATTCAAAAATACTTTCCTCATGAAAACAGAAACAGGCTCTAACATTACTGTACAGTGTAAAGTTTGTT
>JAVQJL010001753.1:0-29307 GCA_036024295.1 Nannoperca obscura
TTGACTCTATTTTCTATTCATTTCACAACGTATGGTGGTGAATAAGTGTGACTTTTCATGGAAAACACAAAATTGTTTGGGTGACCCCAAACTTTTGAACGGTAGTGTATATAACTAAATAAAATGAATAGGAGTGGTAACAGGACCAAACTAAAAGTGATACCTTCTGGCTGCACGCACTGAGATCTACCTGATAGATAATTTCATACCAGTTTGTTTAGGACTGTCAGTTTGTTCTAACAGTCCTGTACTGATAAGTATTTGTTTCAGTAATGCATGAATCCACAGTATCAAAAGCCTTGGATAAGGCTTGATTAAAAAGGGCTGCACAATGTTGCTTGTTGCCTAAGGATTCAATAAAATCATTAAATACTTTTAAGGCAGCTCTGGTTGTGCTAGCTTTAAAAAGTAGGGATCCAAGTTAACAGGACCTGCTGATTTTCTATTGTTTCAAAGTTTGAGGGTTTATGCACCTCTGAAACTGTAACTGGATTAAAACTAAAGGCTTGACTATTCATAACATTACCATCAGACCAAACAGTAGGGGAATTTGTAGGGGAGTCCTTGTCAATGCATGGGGAAAGCTCTATTCTATTTTTATTTCCTGCTAAGGATATTATAGTCTACCAGAATTTCAAGAGATTGTTTAGATTATTTGAAGTTTTGATGAGGAAATGATCCGATTTGGCTTTTCTAACTGCAACTGTCCATGCATTGCGTAGTTGCCTGAAATACTTTATAATGATGAGTGGCTTGGTTTGGGGAATTTTTTAAATTTCTAACTGTGGCAACAACACAGTGGTCACTAAAGTCATTTGCAAATACAGAAGCAGCTGTGTACTTATGAGGTACATTGGTCAGGATTAAATCAATTAGAGATGCGTTTTCAAGATGTTTCAGATTAGGTCTAGTGGGACTATCAACAGTCTGAAAGAGATTAAATCAAATACTGGTTGTAACTAGTTCCAGTTTAGACCTCCAGTTCAATCCTGATAGAAGCTGCATTAAGAAGGGTAGAGCACTACTGACAGCTGAAGGTGGCCTATAGCAACCAACAACAGTAATATGAAGTGTTTTAGAGACCTCAAGGTCGAGAGCTAAAAATTCAAATTGCTTATTCAGTGATTTAGAGAGAAGCGCATTGATGTGAAATTTACTTTAGATAGAGATTGCAACACACCCGCCCCTTTTGCATATTGATGGTCATAATATACATTATAACCATCAATGCTAATATGCTTGTTCAGAACAGATTTGCTTAGCCTAGTTTCAGATAAAACAATTATATCAGCACCAGTAGAGTGTGCCCAAATACAAATCATATCCTTTTTAGCGATCAAACATTCAGATGGATAAAACCAAGACCATTCCTTAATTTAAAATCGGCAGGTGTATTAAAACTTGTAGCAGAATCTGGGCCTCGATTGGATTGCACATACCCGGAGATCAGTAGCAGCAGAACAATTAGACACCTTTGCTTGAGTGATTTAGTGGAGGACTCTTTTCTTTTGTATTTATTTCTTATACAAAGTCACAAAAGCAGCTTAAAGAAATGTTAAAATTGTCTTGAAGAGCCATGATACTGATCAGACCGGCCAAGTCCCCAGGGTTATAGGAGAAGAACAGAGGCAGGGGTAATATTTAAACACCTGGCATACAGCCAGATACGCATGTATCCTCGCATGTTGCGTCTGGATATAAGAGCACTGCATGGGAAATGTTGGTCGTGGGAAAGCTTCCACTAGTACTGCACAAAATTAATAGACACACCACAGAAAAGAGGAGTGGCATTATGCGTTTTAATCCCATGAATTCGGGGAATCCAGTAAGAGCACCAGAAATTTTGGCTGCGAATAAGAGCTAAATGCAAAAACCTAGCCAGGTGGCAAGTTTCAGACTTCTACTTTTATATTTTAGTAAAAATTGTTTCAGTGCCAATACAAATGTTTCAATGTCAATGTTTCCTTTTTTCCAATTTTTCTTTTTAAACCAAAGGTAACTGTCACTGTTCTGGCTCAATTTCTCAGAATTCTTATCTATTATTTCAACCGAGTGGTTTGAATTGCCCAAACATAACCATAAAAATGTTAATTATGCTTTACTCGTTGTGAGCGGATAACATGTTTGCAAATACATTTAGTACGAACGGTCAATGGACAGATTTACCAGTTCTAAAAAATGTATTTGTTTTTGCATATTAGTTATATTTTATTAGCGTATATTTGTATTCTATTTTCAGCAGCATGTGTGGAACTCTTTTATTTGAAAATATATGAAAAACGTGAGTCTTAGAAATCTTTAGAGACCTCTTCTGTGACCCCATGAAGGGGCCAAGACTCTAAAGTTGAAAAACTCTGCTCTACTGCGTTTTCAGCCAAACTGTGAGCCAAGTGTATTGTTACATTCATGGTCAGCACTCTGATGTTTGGGCCAAAATAACAGATGACCATGTTGACGAAGCTGGAGCTTTCCCATTCACCTCTGTGACTGTTGGCACAGGAAACCACACTTCTCAATCTGCCTCTCCTTCACTGATTCAAATTAACAGTTGGACTCACACATAATTATAAGTTATTACAGTAATATTTACATTTTGCTGTATAGTAAATAGTGGCTGCTAATAAAAAAAACATGATCCCATAAAGCGTCATCAGGGATTCTAATGAGTTGGATTGCAGCCAAGGACATTTTCCCCCATTTGACGCTGTTTCAGCTTAGGATCTTTTAATGAGTGTCATAATTATGCACCCCAAACATAATCTTGAAATGAAATACAAAAACGGGAGGGGGGGTCCTCGTCCTCGGCAGCTGCTGCAAGGCTGAATATGAAATTACAGATCATGTTATGAAAATGTATTTTCTTTGTGAAAACATTAATTTCACTTTGTCTAGCAATGAATTTAAATGCAGGACTAATAGCTTTCATTCATTAATATCATTATGACACAGGGAGAGACGATAACTAAATCAAACTTGGATCTCTCATTAATATATATGAATAGATTGGCTTGTTATGCATAAACCATTAATTAGCTAATTAAGACAATTACATTAGAGGTGGAAAAGTGAAAATTGCACCTGTGCTCGAATACTTTTATATTCACAGAAACAGCAGATTCATCTGAATGATAGATGTAGACCTGAAACACCAACACCAGAGACCTCTTACTCCTTCCTGATATCTTGTTGTTCTTGTTCTTCTTCTTTCCTCAATACTCACAGAGCAGTGTAACCATGCTTAAAACACAAGTGTAAGAAGAATGAATGTCATGTTATTTTATTCTGATTTAACCAAAACTGTTAATTTAACAAACAACATTTACACACCTTCAAACTTTCTATTCTCTCCTACTCCTAAACAAATCAGTAACCTTTGTGGCGGTGTGAGTAACCCTTAATTAGTTTTGAAAATGACAGCAGTGAAGGAGATTCATTCTGTGTAAAACAGCACACATCAACTACCTAATTACTTGAACACTACCAGAAAGTAAGTCCCTGAAAATGCATTTTCTCAATGTGCTTCCTGTTATGAGCGATGGGCTCATGTGTGAACTTTTTTCAAAGTTAGAATAGTTTTTTGTTATTTCACATAAGAGGTTTCTGTATTTGTGTGTTTGTTTGCACCGTTTTAAATGGTCAGAAGTGGGCGGGCCTCGGTTGGAAAAAGGTGATGTCATGTACTTTCATGCACCAATCAGCATTTAGCAAAATTTGAATGACAATGCTGACGACTGTTGTGATGAAGTTTTTGTTTGTTAAACTCCTAAATATACTCTTATATCTTAAAATGTTTCCTACCATTTTTCTTTGATTGTTGCTTATTTGGTAATTATTAATTTATGTTTTACAGTATCAATAAAAGGTATCTATGATTATTGTTTTCACAATAAGAAATGCATCAAATGACTAATGTGTAAGGGGTCGTCCGTAGTGATGAACCCACATACATTATAAAAGTCAACCGACTAGCTTTTCAGCTATTTTTTGGCTCATCCTACAATGTTGCCCCAGATCTACTGGTTGTGTAAATAATCTGAACTGTTTGCTAACTAGTTTGCCATATCAACTTAAATGGTGATAATATGTTTACATACATTATAAAATGTTGGTTCAAAAAGATAATTTGTTAAAGTCACTAAAAACTTGATTTCAAAACTTTTTTTGGGTGTGTGGGTGTTAAGTGTGTGGTTTGATCAGATTTGATTGACAGTGGCCTGACAACATAAACAAACAGCTCCAAACTGTTAAAAACCACACTGAGCCCTCCTCCCCACAAACCTGTGCGAAGAGTATTGACGAAAACCATGAATACAGAAATCTTTCATGTAAAATAACCAAAAGTGTTCTAACTTTGAAAATTGTGTATTCATGTAGGGCCCCATCAGTCAAAGTAAGAAGCTGAATGCAAAAATATGTTGTCAGGACCTTTAAAGCAAAACTAAATAAATTGAGCGGTACAAATTGAGCTTATAACTTTCCAAAAATTTTTAACTTTTCTGCCATTTTGAATCTGAAAAACTTCACTTGTGCGATTCTGAAAGAGAAACTTGAATGAAAGCTCATTGGTAATTCCTGTAAGATTGGTAAAACCAATCCATCCTCTACAGACTGGGTTTCTCCTTAAAATGTTTTTATTCATCTTTGCCACAGGGAGGATAGTTACAAAAAATAGACTTGCAACTGCTACACTTTCCCACACATTCCACAAGTGATTGAAATTAATTAATGTGTAAGTGGTACAGTATATAGAGTCAACATTATTAGATATTCTTGCTATATTATATATATATAATTGTAAAATAAAAACACACCCAAAGAGGAGTTTCAAACGTTGACTTGATATTCTGTAGAGTGATACATTGATCTGTTTGCTAATATATTCAACTTCAGTGGGGGGTACTGAGCCAGGTGATATCTCAGTCTCTTTCAATTCCAAATTACATTTCTCACTTCTTCCTGTGAAGAGTTGTTAACGGTGGAGAGAAGACCAGGGTGTCAGCTATGCCTGGAGTGAGAATGTATTTTCAGCATTTATGGAAATAAGGGTTAATATTAAAACTTTCCATAGGTGATGAAGGACGTCAGTGTTTGGTGATGGCTTGTTGATCCGACAACAAGACTAAGAGTCTACAGCCATGCTAGCAGCTCTGTACTCTGGCACAGTGGCGCTTTGAGCTAGATGCTAACAACAGCATGCTAACATGCTCATGATGCCAAGGATAACATGCTGTTGTTTAGCAGGTACAATGTTTATCATGTTCACCATCTGGGTTTAGCATGTTAGCATGCTAACATTTACTAATTAGCACTAAACACAAAGTACAGCTGAGGCTGATGGCAATGTCATTAGTTTTGCAGGTAGCCTATTTAGTTAAAAAAATTGGACAGATACACATTTTTATAACTCAGAATAGCACTATATGAAAAGTCAGGGGATCAAAGTTACAGTACAGTGCAATTACAGTTCATCCTCTGGGGTCCATGAATGTCTTTACCAAATTTCAATCAATCCAATAGTTGTTGATATATTTCAATAAAAAACTAAAATGTTAACCTCAAGTCAGGGGATCACCAAAGTCAATAGGATTCATCCTCAGGGGACAATGAATGTCTGTGCAAAATGTCATGACAATCTATCCAATAGCTGTCGAGATACCAACAGACTGACTGATCGAAATTGTCCTCCTTGGAGCCATGCTGCTAGCGTTGTTAAAAATACGGTGATGTCAAAGAGATCATAAGAAAGATTTAAAGGGCCTTCATCTATTTGCTTCAAATCATTGCAGGGTGCTATGTAGCCTATGTGCAGATCAGGTGTAATCACAGCTCCTACAGGAATTGATTTGGGGTCTGGAAAATGTGAAACCACTTAGCGAGCGGATTAGAGGGTTGGAGGGTCAGTTCTCAGTTTTGTAGTTGTTTCAAAATATTAATTAAACTTCACTGCTCACGAGAACAAATGACTATAATACCCCACAATGTGTTAGTAAAGGGCAAAATGAGGTACTTAAAAAGTGAAGCAAAATTGATTAGTGATAAGGTAAAAAATGGAACAGCAATGTTCTTGCTGGTGTAGGGAGCAGACTTCATTTACTGAGGTCTTAGTCTGACCTCCTGCCAGGAAACTTATGTTTTGTAAGCAACACAACAAATATTTTTGTCTGGTTTATTCATAATTCAGGTAGTATTGTGGTAAGATGTGCATTATTTGTATTGTGTCCAGTTTTTTAACTATTAATCATGTTTATATTTTATTTGGATACTTTTTGGTCAAAGGTTTAAATCAGGTAATTTGAATCTTGAACAAATCTTACTTATTTACATTTTCAGCTGTAGCACTTGTCATTGAAAGTCAGCTGAAGATATTTTAGGATTGCTCACATAAATAAACTGAGCTCTTCAATTCAAATCTCACATTTCCATATTTATGATAAAGTAGTAAACACAGATTGTTTATATCAGCTTATCTACTCCTAAACGGTGCACATGTAAATAAAATGAAATTCTGATGAAGCATTTATGACAGCAGTTCTACATTAAAGTATCACAGGTGTGTATGTATATCTGTTTGTGCACTTGTTTATGAGTACCTGGGGATAAAGGTACACATAGTGTCAACTGCAATATTAATAATTTATCTGTTGAGGAAGGACAGGCAGTTTCAACATCTTAATGTTTAATTCATTACCTAAACTGTTGATGGGTGATGTGTTAGACATATGTACTTGACTATGTTATGAAAACTTCGAAACTCCCCTTATGCGTGATGCCTCTAATAAGCTCTGTCAAGAGCGTCGAGAGAACTGTGTCATTATTCCACAAGTTGAGTGGCTGAGGAGATGTGCATCGTGAAGTGGAGCTCTGTTGGCTGAGATTTCATGATAAAAGGATTAAGGGAAAGTTCTGGAAAGGTTCTCTAACTTTTTAAGACCATTTATGTCAGATATATTTACAGAACAATATGTGGTCTCAGTTTGATTACAAGTGTGTGTACAGGCTGAGGTGACACTGTAAGTTCTGGAAAGAAAGGATTAGAATTTTATTGCCTAGTTTCTTAGCAAAAGCCAGGGAGTTCAACTGGTTTCCCCACACTGGCTACTAATACAAGTTATGGTAAATTTAATATGGTATAAAAATATGGTAAAAAAAAGACAGGGAGCAGGAGGAACAGCTAGCCTGGCTGTTTTCAACATTCAAAGATACTCCTACTGGCACTTCTAAAGCACACTGATTAGCACATTGTATCTTGTTTATTTAATCCATACACAAACAGAAATCTAAAAATTGAAAAGACGCTCTGCACAGAAGTTCTGGAATGAAGAATAAATTGTTGTTTGTAGATAGATAGATATACTTTATTGATCCCCAGGGGGAAACTGCAGTGTTGCAGTGGTAAAAAGGAACAATATTTATTTGACTATTTTTACTTTGTACAGAGCCAGGCTAGCTAAGATAATAGCCCAGCTCTGTACTTCATGCACACACATGAGAATCGTGTCAGTCTTCTCATCTCGCTCTCCTGGAAAAAAACAAATAAGCATATTTTTCCAAATTTTTAACTACACTACTTCAACAAACACCCGTTCTGGCTTTCCTACACCAGTACAAGTTATGACAGATTTTAAGATGAATTTCTTATCATGTAAAGCTGTGTAGCAGTGAAGATTACTTTGGAACCGATCAGCTCTCTTGAGCCCATATACAATACCTCACCATGAATGCTGCAGTGTTTATTTTGGTTTATCTGTTATCCCAAAAGAAAGTATTTCTCCACTGTGCTCTTTGCATTTGGCAGAGATGTTTTCTACATTCATATTTTGATCTAGAATAAAAATACACTACTGTTATAAAAAAACAAACAAATAAATATGAAATGTGTTGTCTCTTCAAATGCTCCCCACTGTCTGACCACTGTTTGTAATTAATTCCAGTATCTTGATAAATTGTTTCAAACAAATCTAATAAAATCGTTGATGTGATGTTTCATGCTGGTTCCTATAATTGAGTCCTGCATGAAAGAAATCATATTATTCCTTTGGGATTAACTATGCAAATTTGACAAGCACTTATACTTGTAACTTTGGAACAAATCAAAAGTGAAATGGAAAGACCGATTGCATATTCAACGATGCCAAGAAAGTTTAAAGCAGAGGTATGACATGGCGAAAATGGCTAATTTGTAATAGCTGTTTGTCCTTGCTTCCAAATCAGAGTTGCTGTAAAAGATGTGGGGAATGCCAGCGCAGCATTTGATACATTTTAATCAAACGGCTTGAAAAGGCCTCGTTTTAACTGAATAAAATCTAAAATCTTATTCAGGCAAAACCCCTGCCTGTCTTTGTCTGCCATTGAGAACAGCCGGATAAGTTCTGTCTGTGACACAAGATGTCTGGGAAGAAAATTTAATTACATTTCCTTATTAGATGCACAATTTTATTCAGCAGCATTTTGTAAAGAGTAGCCCTTTTGGGAAAGCTTCTTTCTCCCCAAAGGCCCCTCTCTCTCTCCCTGTCTGTCTTGTTCTTTCTCTTCCTGTTTCTCTCATCACACAGTGGTCTCTTGCACACAGGACTGTGAATCATCTAATATCTGCCAGTGTTTTCATCATTTTCTTCTTCTCCTTCTTCTGTCCTAGCCCTAGGCAAAGCTCTATCAAGGATTTAAAGTCACATCCTTCTCCTGGTGTTTTAATTGTTAAGTCTACTGGTTCTCATTCCTGTCAACATCCATCAGTGCACTGCAGCTCATTTCAGAGCCAACTCTCTGATCCATACAGCAGGAGGTGACAACTCTGCAATACTAACCTAAAAACACATCAGTCACTTGGTCTTGGTCTAAAACTTTCAAACACTATGGCTAAAGGAAGGGAGGTTTGAACCAGCAAGCCACCATGAACCCTGCTCCAAACTTTCCACTTCCTCTCTGTTTCTTTCCTCCTCCACCTCAAAACCTTCTGTCTCATCCACAGATCGCTGTGGTACACCTGTCCACGCACTGTGGTAAGTGGCTGAGACATGCTCTTCCTGCCATGTTGGTCTACAGTGCTGACCTTCAGGCTGACAGGAAGGATGACAGGACGGGGCTGCTTTGGGCTGACCCCTGACCAGCAATCGGCTCAGTAGCGGCAGGGCACTCACTGCCACCAGAGCCAATTAAGGACCAGGCATGCGGCTGCACATCGCAGACCAGAACCTTCCACAGGGTGAGCTACTGCCCCTAATCTCTTAATACCTCAGCTGCACCTGCAAGGTGACCTAGTGCCACCACAAGACGGAATGCACTTACTGTACACTCACTATAGGAAAGCTGAGATCATGTTCTGCAGTCACAGTAAGTGCTGTGATGGCACTATGTGCATATTGAAAAAGAAGAGGTTGTACTGGTGGTGGTGAATCCACTTACTGTACATCCAGTATGCAGAACTTGGAAAGATGACACGTTTGTGTAAGTACACTCTCATACAGTCTTGAATTGAAAGTAATGACACGTCTGAGGTTGAAATTATCTCAAGTTACAAGAGAAAATGCTGGAAAACTTAAAAAAATAAATCTACTTGAGTACTTGGCACTGTCAGGAACTCTCTACATTGACATTTTGATGAAAGTTGCTCTGTGAGAGAATAAATCTGACTCGTAAAACCAGAATGGTTCATATATTTACAGGCTTTTGTCACAGATCGCTGACCGTCGACAGCAAACACAATAAAATGAATCTGTAAGAACATTTCTCATTTCCCTCTAAATCATTTGTTTTTCATGCATCTGGCTGAATGATAACAGCAGCAGATGTGTCAGTATGAGGGAGCTTCTCCACTCCAGCAGTCTGCTTTAGACGAAAATGGATGACTATTATCAAGCGAAACCTCAAAGTTAGTAACTATGCAAACACCAAAATAATCCCATCTTGATTGGAGCTAAAGGATAAACTAAAACCGATAAACAAATCAAGTTCAACCCTGAAGCATTTTCTATTTCTGATATCACAAAAGGAAAACATCTAGTGTCCCTCACTTCTCGCATGCTGCATATGCCTTTACTTTGGTTGAGTGTGGTACTTTTAGGTTGTCCTAAACTCACAAACTGCACTTTACAAGTAAACAGACCTATACCTGTAGCTTTTTGTGAAAAACATTTAATCTAGTATAGGAGAGTGAAGTTTAGCTTTAGTATCACTGACTGAAAAGTCTAATTTTGCATTTTCTAATTCAACACAATTTTATTTTACAATTGTAATTATCATTCAATATAAAATATTCCACCGGAATCTTCTGGTGGTTTATTATATTCCTTCTCTGTGAATTATTCTAAGATTATATTTGTTTACAAACTCTCAGGATACCCAACACAAGAAATAAAAGGACAATTGGAGAGACATTTGGATATAAATTAAAACATTTTCCCAAACAGTGCCTCAAATTGATGTTAATTACCTAATGGATTACAGAAAAAACAAGGAGCAATGTCAAGGTTATCTCTAATGTTTCAAGAGTAAAAAATAATTATAAAGGTAATAAAATAAATGCAAAAGACAGTAGAATCGCTTTTGTTCGCCAGGCTCTGAATGGTTTTGTCCTGCCCAGTAGGTACTGTAGTGAACGCACCCCTAACAACCATTCATCCAAAGGAGGATGAATAATATATTCATCAGCCTATTAGAGGCTCCTGACAATGCATTAATAGAAGCTGATAAACCCCTCCTAATTCCATTTTTTTTCATGGCTGATAAAATCATGCCACTTGCTCATGGTAATTAATTACTGATATCTGGCAGATTCTAACTGATGTCTATGCCAAGGAGTTAAGTGTCTCCAGTTTCTGTGATCTCATCTGCCCACTGGCTCCTTCCCCCATTTAGTTTTAAATTTAAAACCTGCAAGGAAAAGCGGAGTTGTTGTGATTTAAGTGTGCATTTGTGAATAAGGAGACACTTGAGGACAAAAAGGTTTATGGGATATGGCTCTCATTATAGTACAGCACACATGCCCCCACACATTTTTACATTTGCTTCTTTATTATAGTTCATTTACAACATTCTGACACAATACAAAGTCTGAAGTGTTCTTCCAATTCTGTCATAACTCATCTGGTAAATTATCTCCCTTTTCCACAGGGTGTAGGTTCCATTCAAGAGTAAAAGACACCACCACCAGGTATGAAGACCAAAAACGTTGCACATACTAATGTATAATGCACATGAAAAGATTTATTTGAAGCCATTTGATTTCATTGTGTGCTTATATAATGTTAATTTTGTCATTTGGCTGACATCTTGCAAATACAGCAAGCATAACTGCATTTGATAAGTCTCTAAGATCAGTTAAAGACATAGTTTAAAGACAATTTTTTATCTTATTTATGAGGTGATCGATACCACTCTGATGTCTCTACGGCAAGTATGAAGCTGCAGTCATCTGCCAGTTAGCTCAACTTAGAATAAAGACTTGAAGCAGGGGGAAACAGCTAGCCTAGCTCTGTCCAAAAGTCACCAAATCCACCTACCAGCACCTCTACAGTTAACAAATAACAATATGTTATATCTCATTTGTATGATCCGTTAAAAAAAATGTTACGCACATTACTCCTGGAATTTGGACTTGGACTATGGATTTTGACAGAGTCAGTTGTTTGCTAAGCTAAGCTAACTGGCTGCTGGCTGTAGCTTCATATTTACTGTACAGATTTGAGTGATATGTTATGAATCTTCTTGCATACATTTTAGAAAGAAAGCAAGTCAAAGCAATTTCCCAAAATGTCGCACTATTCCTTTAATGAGCCCTTCAGGTTGCATACATTCTCTCCACCCTAATTCTCATGTCTGTGACAAATTCTTTCAGCAACTTACACTAACAAAGCATGTATACTCTGTAACAAATGTTCACTTTAGATATGCCAAGGAGTCATTTTGTGTAAAATAAATTATGAGCCAAAATTAATATTGACTTGATTTGCATACAGATCTTACAAGCCAATATTTTTGTTCCCTTTGGTGGGGAAAAAAACCTAAGGTTATCATATGCTTCTTCCAAGAAATACCTGTAGAGAATTGCTGTTTCCTGATTTGGAAAATTGAAAAGGTGAGTTTAGTTTACACTGGAGGCCACATCATGTCTAGATATTTGTGGAAAAAGTGACATCAGTATGGCAAAAATTAGTTATATAATTGCTAATTGATAGTAGCTGCACAGGGATCCATGTCAGTACTGGTGTGCTCTCATTTTTGGATAATTGTCTAGGTTTTCCAAGAGCTAGAGGCCCAGCCGTTGACATGCTGACATCTTGGACCAATATGTGCAGAGTAAAACCCCTGATTGCCTGCATGTGATGAGTTTGGGGCTTTAGGGTTGATGTTTTGAGACTTTGGGGCTGAGTTTGATGTTTCTGAAACCTGAGTCAGTGAACTGAAGGTCTCAGGAAACCATGGTTTTGTTAGTGGCTGCTTGTTTCTTGTGCTGAGAGATGTGACTGCACTATTGTCATGCTAACAGATTGGGGGAACTCGGAACGAGTGTGTTCCAGGTTTTGAGGCAGTGAGTGAGGTTGGCAGGGCAGAAAGATGAGTTTGATTTTCATCCTCTGTAGGCCACAGAGCATGAGAATCAGTCTAAGTTAATGGCAAGATACAGAGCAGCAGACGGTAAGGGAGGCTAGTCACATAGCGCAAAGGAAACGCCAAACTCAAGTGAGGAGCATGCCTCACTCAACTTCTTGAGAAAAGTTATAGGGTGAGATGTCTACAATTTGCTGCATGGGCTGATGCCATGGTTTTGGTGATTGATGTCAAGATGCCAGAAGCTCTACTGTTGCCTGAAGTCTGGAAAAAAACTGCAGAGGCATGAGTAAAGTTTCCCTGTTTGCAAAATGAAACACCCATGAGACTTGACTGGGAGTCCAGTGCAACATAACTGTTTTCACTAGAGGTGTTTGTGCTCTCATTTGGACAGGAGGAGGGTATAGCTACCTCAAGGGCAAGCTGGCTACATGTGTATTTATGTGTGTGTGTTTGAGTGTATGTCTTTATACAAAGCTGTGTATGCATTATGCAAACCACTGCATAAAAAGGCACTTTACACTAAATCATATATACAAAGGCAGCAAAAGGGAACTCAATAAGCTGTGAGTCAAGTAATGCCTTTAGGAAGAGGAATGACAGATATGATGCATATATGTTCTAGTTAACTTGACAGGCCAAATAGTTAATCCCTAAATCACATGAAGTATTTAATTGTTAAAACAACTATAATATGGCCCCTGAAAATAAATCAGAGGTTATTCAACACCTTGTTGATACTTTAATAAAGCAAAAGGTCAAAATATTGTGGAATTAGTTCATAGTATTTCTTGCAGAGAAATGAAAACATCAATGCCACTCTCATGCCTGTCAGGAGGAAGCAGCTTGCCCCCCTGCCCCCTGTCTTTAAGGTAAGCTAATCGGTTGCTGGCCCCAGGTTCAGATTTAACTGACAGATGTCAGAGTGGTATTGATCTCAGCAAGAAAATGACCAAGTGTATTTCCCTTAAAATCTAACTATTCCTTGTAACTTTTGATAGAAGAAATAACATAATCTTCCTCTTACAAATGAAAGGTTGAATTCATGAGCAATAATAAAGATGAAATACATTGTAGGTTTTGCTGCTACAATCTTTATTGTTCTGGTATGACCAGTAGCTTATAGTGGCTTACATTTGTATTGCGGTGTAAAGAACATAGATGTCAACAGTATGTTATTCAGAATACTTACAAAAAACAAACAGGACGGCAGCAGTGGTGCAGTGGTTGGCAGTTTGTCATTGCTGTGTGGAGTTTGCATGTTCTCCCCCATTTCTGTGTGGGTTTTCTCTGGGTGCTCTGGTTTCCTCCCACAGTCTAAAGACATGCAGGTTAGGTTAATTGGTGACTCTAAATTGTCTGTAGGTGTGAAAGTGAGCATGAATGGTTGTCTCTCTCTATGTGATTGACTGGCAAACTGTCCAGGGTTTACCCCACTTCTTGTCCAATGTCTGGGATTGGCTCCAGCCCCCCTGAGACCCTCTAAAGTATAAGCGGGTACAGTTAATGAATGGATGGAAATGCATTCAGCACATTTGTCTGAGCTCAAGGGTGCCTATGATATGTTTCTGATGAGTTAACACTGAATGCAAACAGTGGAAAACTCCACTGGGCAACTTTAAGTGCAAGGCTGCTATTCACAAACGTTATGTATTTAAGGTCGACACAGGACAAAAACACAGCTGAGTGTGAGGAATACAAAACCTGAACCCTGCAGAACAGGAGCAAAGTATTATAGTCTAATGAGTCATATTTTATCCTTCAGACAGACTTACCTTTGGACAACGCCAAAACGAGCCTTCAAACCCACTTTGTCTATTGTCAGCTATTTCAAATGATGGTCGAGCTGTATGTGTATGTATGTATGTATGTATAATGATTTGAGCCGACATCTTCTGGGAGCCATTAGATCTGATTATTACACCAGTCCAATAACAGGCAAGGATTATGAGTTTATTTTACACAACAAACTGTTGATGATAATGCCATCGTACATCCTGGCAAACGATTTAAAGTCTGTTTTTTATCAACACCAATATGACATCAAATATCTTCCATGACCACTTCAATCACCAAATCATCATGCATCACTTGAGCTCTTTGACTTTGTTGCACGAAGAATGGAGAATATTATATATAGTTCAGGATTTGCTTGATAGCGATTCATATACTAGTAGAAGTTTTGTATGTTTTTTTCCATTCGGTGTTTCTGTTTGCATGTGTTATATTGATACTTTATGCATCCACAAAATGTCTAGATTTGTAAAAGCAACAGAAAGGTGTCAAAGTTGGGGTGCACTAAAGTTTGTCTGAGACATTTCTTACAATATTTCCCCTCTTTATCAAACAATAATCCCTGCAGTTTCACACTGATCTGTTTGTATCAAGGGCAAACAGTATGACTTCCTGCACTAGGGCAAAGCACACAGCATGCTTCACAATGGAGGCCTATAGAGTCTCTCAGCATGTACCTGTCCATTCATGTCTTACACACAGCTTGGTGGCCGGATGCCACCTTCAGAGAAAGGCTGATACAGTGCTTGCTGTTCTTTTTTCATGCATGTTAGAGTTGCAGACAGAAATAAAAAGACAGAAAGAAAGAACACTTGTTGTAGTATAGTGTCAAAAGGAAGCCATATGTAGCCAGATCAGTAAAGAAAGTTTGGCTGAAAACCTGAACTTGATATTTTTTACATCTTGTCACTCTTTCAGTTTTTTTATGCACTATTTATTTTTAATGATGTCAGATTTTTGGTTTCAACTCTGTCACTGTTTTGGCATGGAGAGGAGCGGTTTGAAGGGAGGTGCAAGGATATTGTGACTGACATATAATCTGCATACTATGACTATGCTAGTCTGGCAGATGTACGCTGGAACCAGTGCTAACCTTTGCTAATACATGACAGCTAGCTAACGTTAGGTTACATCCATGGTTTTTTGTGAGCAAACAGCAGCAGAGATAAACAGATTTAGCTGTGGTTTGGGAGTTCAGGTGAACCCATGAATGCCCTAAATGTGCAGTCTTTTCCCCCTTGGCTTTATTTGTGGCAGCCACACCCCATCATCATCACTACTTACTTGAGAAAATACGGTATCAAATGTGAGAAGAGGATTTGTCCCTTTTGGCCATTCCAAGCATCAATACTTTAACTGCATAGCTGTCATGATTTCACCTGAACCACCACGTCACAACAACAACAATATTTCAGTCAAGCAACAGTTTTTTTGTGATTTCTTACCAAGGATATGATCAGATAATGTAGAAAACATTAAAACTTACCAGATGTACCAGTTGGCGCATTCAAGTGCTTCCTTATTGGCAAGTACATTGATTACACCTACAAAGTTAGTGAAATAAATTTTTAAGTTAATAAGATAGTTAAAAATACTATACAAGCCCAATTTGATTTTGAATATAATTAATGACATTGACCTTTACAGCACATGCTTTTTGCACACTGAACCCTGGAGGGTCAAAAATTTACCAACATCCCAAGTCACTAAGCTTTACAGATAGATAAACTTCGCTACATCTGAACCCAGCCATTTTGGTGGCATCTGAGAGCTGTTGCTAGGACATCATAGTCTTAAAGTCTTACCTGCAGAACAACAGATTCAAAGCAAGGTAGAAATGTTCTATTTTTCTATTGTATTCATTTCCAAAATCCTAAAATAAGTTTTGCACTTCTCTGATCTGGAGAACGATATCCATGCTTTTATATCTTCTTTGCATTTTGAAAGTTAGCACTTCATAACTTTTCCTCAGCAAAGATTGTTGTTTTATTAAGTTCTCCCTTATCCTATTTATGTTGTCACCTAGACTGTTCTTCATCCAGCTGTCGATGGCAGTGCTGACATTCCTCTTCAAAGGCCCATACACATTCCTGTCCATGAGTTGCAGTTTGTAGAAGTAATGGGGAAGGAAAGACAACTAAAAAACTCTGTTTACTACAGAAGTCAATCCCCTGGATTGACAAGTGTGAGGCATGGTTGTTAAGTAGAAGGATCACCTTGGCCTGTGGTGATGCACGGGTGTGTCTCGCAAAGTGCTGGAGAAAGACGATGACGTCGTCCTCCTGTGTCCAGGCTGACCCCCTGAAAGATGAATTGGGGAGGTATGTTGTTACCATGTGATAACTGCAAAGGTCATAGTGATGAGGGTGCCCTTCTCTGCTGAGGTCATTGCCCTAATTTGTTTCACCCCCTTGGACTGTTATATCAGTCTCAATATGTACCACATGACCTTAGCTTCAAACGGGTGAATATCGGCCAAGTTGTTGAAGAAGGCTTGGGCGTTGACTTGGTTGAAACCAATAAAGTCAGTTCTTCCAAAACAAAACCTGAAATATCCTGTGATGTGAATTCTATTTTCTACATTTATATATTTATATCAAAGTAGCAAACATATTGGTTAGATTGGTAATCAGGCTTTTCAAATTAACAAATATAAAAAAGAATTAATATACTAAGGCAACTTAAAAGTTTTCACTGAAAGACAAATATTATATTTGTTTCTTTATTACAAGGAGTGTCTTTTATTGCCTTATCTTTAATTGATGTACTCACTCTAAACAATAACCTACATTAAATTATTCTTTTTACTGTCAAAACATGCAGAGGAGTTTTCAGATTTTTTTTCCAGCCCTGAGTAGTGCCTGCAGGTCTCGTAAAGCCTAATTACTGTGCATGCATAGTAGTACTTGAAAGTGACCTAGATGAACATATCAATATTTTTATCAAGGCATCACTTCTCTCCTCTGTATTTTGGCAGACTTGACAGTCTAAAGATTGGGTTTAGAGTGATTTTAGTAAGTAAATAAAACAGAACCCTTTAAAACTGTTGCTTTAGCATTTACTACAACCTCACAGGAACATTGAGACTTGACACGTAATGTCAAGTTTAGTTCATGTACTCAGAGTTTTAACTAATATATTACTATCATTGTTTATCTGATTTACCAGATGTCATCTTTATCTTGAGATGTTGCCGACCGTTTGCAGTTGCATTGAATGTACTGTGCCAAAACTGATGACCGCTTGATATTGTGTCATTTCAGAATATTAACAGCTTGTGAAGGAGACAGCTGTTTGTCTTCTATCTTGGTCTGAATGCTCAAGTTTTGATGGCAGTTGTTTCTATACCACATCATTTTGTAGGTCAGGAAACTGAATTTAGTGTTGCTTCATTTGGTTAATTCATGAATATTATGTTCTCTAACATGTCATTTTCTCTTACATGATGGAATGCAAATTAGGTAATCAAACACTGCTGCAATGGTGGAAGGAATGATATGTGTATGATTACTTAGATTTTTGTCAGCATCACACCCAGAGCTGACATGCCCTGCCATTTTGAGAGCAGCGATTACAGTAAAATGTTGAAAGGTTGACAGCCAAAACAGACAATTATGTTAACTGGCCCCTGGCCCTCTGTCAGTTTCTAAGAGTGGCCCTCAGGCTAAACTGTTTTAGAATCTCGGGTGTAATAAAGCAAAAATGGATATCCTGATTAAAGTTGCAAGTGTCTGTGAGTATGTGTTTGTATATATGAGTCTATGTAATTTCAGTACCAACTGATGCAGCTGAGCTGTCAAATGCTTTGTCTTTTAGGAGAGTTCTTGAGACTTCAAGTGAATACCTTAGCATAGTTCTAGGTTTATAATGAATGATCTGTCAATTATTGAAACCCAGAAGATTCTTTGTTTGCCCTTATATCTCATTTAAAAGTCCTCAAATGCAGATGTCTCTCGGTGCTCTTTGGATATCACCCCTCAACAAGTAATTGGGAGACTAGTTAGCAACTCAGAGGCATGAACAGAGTGCTATGTCGGCTCTCTAGCATCAGCGACAAGGCAACTAGTCCCACTGACTCCCACACTCATTCAATTAATTATGACCTTGAGAGCTGAGTGGGAGCTGAGACCAGCTTAAGTCTGACTCATGCTTCTTGTTTCCTTGTTATAGTGATATATCTCCAGGTAAACATCACTCTGTAGACACACCACAAATTATGCTGTCTTGGTTTGAGGACTCTATGAGTACATGTGTGAAGAGTCACCAGGAAAGTGCTGAAGTGGAGGTTAACAGAAACTATAGATAGGCTGAACCACTGTAAACTAATTTCTCTGTTGTGTCTTCATTCTTCAGCATCAGTTTTACTGCACATTATTGTAGCATTCAGCGGTCTGACAATTAACCAGCTTGACTGGTGCAATTTGCCAACTCATGAGATGCTAGTCTGTCTACTTCTGTTATTCCTGTCATGATCAAAGGATTTTGAAGGATGACCTCCCACAAATATTTTCAGTACTGCAACCTGCTCCTAGCACCATTATACATATCCATTATTTATTTTCAAATTTTTCTAAGTAGTGTTGGATTTAGCTTCTGGTAGATTACTTTTTATGTGGCATACTTTGTCACACTAAGCGCACACATGGCAGCTGGAAAATGACAATAGCAGTATGCCTCTTCACACTTTTGCAAGTGCTCACAAGCCGAGCACATTTTTGCAAGTGCAGCATAAATGTGCCACAAGAAAAAAGTACTATCACTATCCCTAATTACCAATTTCTGAATTGTCAAAAACATACTGCTCACAGAATATGCAGAATCAAAGAGGAAAAACACTGAGACACAGTCAGACTGATGTGGTGCTGCCATGTGCTTCTTTACACTGTGGTTTTTTGCTGCAACCTTATTAGATGAATAATGTAGCCTGATTTTGCTTTCTCCTCTGCATGAATCATTTATTCAACATGTTGAGGTGCAAATGCAACACATTGATTTGATAAAATGAAAATGCGAAAATGTTAAGCTTTGGCCTCTGGTTGATGTATAAATTCAGTGAAGAGTCTATTTTTATCAAGAGAAACTCTCCCCCTTTCCATTTGATGTAAAATACTAATGCTTATATGGGTAGTGGAAGTTTACAGTGTAAACCTGCATTAGTGAATCAGTGCACAAACAGGAATGTAAAAACAACAGTATGTGGTTTCAGGGGGAGTTACATGGTGTAGCTATATAACAATTGATCTGTATGCTGCGTACTTTTGGTGGTGGTGTCTGTGGTATAGTGCAGCAGAATATTTAGCCTACTTTTCTATTTACTCAGCAGATCTTTCCCATCTTTTATCGTTACACGAAAGGAAATTTTATTTACCACTGCAAATCAAACTGTAATAGAACTTTTAGAATGTATTTCGTGTTAAACTTACAGAATTCTCCTTTAATGATATTTTAATGGTTTCTAGATGTGAAATGTTTGAATACAGTTAAACAGAATATGACTTTCAACATTACAGCAATTTTTAACATCATCTTTAACATTTACTGCAATTTTCAACATTATCTTGAAAATTGCTTTTATGCATACCAGCCATTTTTAGATTTTTTATTTATTTTCTGGCTTCATTTGAGCATTTTTTTTGTTTGAATTTGAATTAATCTTTAATAATACCATACAGAATAAAAGCCCTTTCTCCTCCTATAATAATCTGGTGCCATAACAAGCCTAGTCAGTGTGTTATTAGGCTAAGCCACGCTGAATGTTCGTCTCTCATTTTGGGTATTCTTCATTGCACCCTCCTGGCATATCCTCAGTGGTTTCATTATACAACAAACACATTTTTCCTACAATATGTCGGGTTATTTAATGAAACCATTGTGACCACTTTGGCAGGGGATTAGAACTAATCCACACAGGAACTTTGCTGATAAGTGCAGACATAAAGGCAGCTCCTGTTCACAGCAATTGGTTCATCTTCTCTGTACATTTTTGGACCAGTAGTTCATCACACAAAACCTAAGCTATTCTTAAGCACTGGTTGTTTCAGGCTTATGGGTATATATTTTTAAAATTATAAACAGAAGAATAACTACACACTTGTGTATATGAGTGTGAGTGCTTATTTATGTAGGTCTGTGTGTTTGTTTGTGTAAGCACTATGAGCCCTATTTTCACATGATGGAGGCTTTTTGACCACATCAGATGCACAGGGCTTTTGCCTTGACCTGCGAGTCCAGTTCCAGGAAGAATCAAGTGCAGATTTCATGTCAAGGATGAAATGTGAAGTGTGATGCGCACTTGTTCTAAATTTTTCAGACCTCTAGTCTGATCAAACCTGACCCTCCTAAAAAGTCGAGAGAGTTGGCCCAGTATTTTTTGTTATTTCTCGCCAAAAATGGATACAGTTTCCTGGGAAAAATACTGGTGGGATCACGGGATTTCGTGTACTTGTGCATCTGTATGTGCCAGTGTGTTTGTATACTGAAGACTATTATACATAAAACAGAACTGTTGCAAATAGCATGACCTTAAATTGCAGTTCTTGCAGTAAACTGTATCAAGTTTTAGCCTGCAGCGGTTTATTCCAATTCATTTTCAGTTCATGTGGTTTATTCATATATGCAGACCTCCGTCCTGATTCGGAACAGTAGGGTTGATTGCAGAGTGTTCAACAGGTCGGGCACTGAGTGCAGAAGGTCTCCCTGATGTTACAATTAAGTCGTACCTAAACAGCACACCAAAATAGCTACAGAACACAATATATTATATAATAAAACATAATTTTATGATTCATTGTCCGCAGTACTGTTTTTAAAATCAAACTTATTTTAAGTCGAAACATTATATATATATTTCTAAATATAAATAAGAGGAATCATTTTAAAATTATAAAAAAACAACCTTCCAGACTAGTCTCTTTATATTGGTCCTTGTTCTCAGGTTGCAGGTCTACTCTGTTGCCACTGCACTGTGGTCCTTGTCACTGCTACTGCCCAGTGTTGACCTGGAAAAAAAACTGGAAAGTGTTTACTCTGAGTCACCAGGGCACACCTGTAGTCTGTCAGTTAAAATGCAAGAAATTACTGTAATGGCTCCATCATGTTAGAGATTGCGCCTGTTATGTTAAATGCATTGCATTTTGGCTAAGAGGGATTCATGCTGGCTTCTGGGTTTTCCCACTTAAATTTCAGTGTTGCCTGTTGAGACTGAAAGTTATTTCTTGACCTTGGAAACAGCAGCCGGCAAGAACAATCTTGTGTGTGGCTTAGTGTTCATTGGCATTTTCATACATATTTGTGTGCCCTTTTTGGCTTCACTGTCAATGCAAATTCTTACTCAAGTTTACCATCATTAGCATGTTGCTAAATAGCTTTGTTATTGTTACTTATTTAAAAGAGCAACAGAGACCAGAGGGAGAGCAAATGGGGGTAGAAGCAATAGTTAGCCAGTGGGAGGGTTTGTCTCTGTAGTCATCTGCATTTATATCTAGATGTGATAAAGAGAAAAAAAACAGTATTGTCCAGCTTGTCCTGTTGTGACCAGATAAAGAAGATAGGGGTCTGAAAGACATTGAAAAACAGCACCTTGTTAGCTGATAGGTTTGTAATGTACTGTACTTTGGTGTTAGAGCTGTAAAAACAAGAGATATACAAAAGTAAAATGCTTTGAGCTTCCGTTCTGTTGTTGCCCCTCAAAATGTCTTTATTTAGGTTAGAAATGTAATGTAATGAGCATTGTTTGCATGTTTGAGCATTTTATAAATAAAGAAGCTGGACAGACAGTTCCAAGCCAATAAAAAAATAAAGGTGAATCATTATTTTATAACCCCACATTTGATCTGAATCTTGCAAATATGCTGAAGAGATGAACAATAGAATATATTATTGCCCAGGAGCAGTCACTCCGCCTGTCCAAGAAATAGTCTGGCACAGCCCCATTATACTCCAACATGTCATTTTAATTTTTTTATACATTGGTTTTTGTAAGGATTAAACAGACAACATATGATGAATGAGCTTTAGAGATGCTGGTAGCTGGATTTTGTTACATTTAGACAGAGCCAGGCTAGCTGTTTCTCCACATTTCCAGTCTTAATGGTAAGCTAAGTGGCTGCTTGCTATAGCTTTATATTTACTGTATACACATGAGAGTGGTATCAATCCAATGAATGTTCAGGTCTCACCGTAGATGGAAAGTTTGTCTTTCAGCATCATAGTTAAATTAATATCTATTTATAAAATCCAGAGATCACAGTGTGCAGGTTTTCTATGCTGTAAACATTAAAAGTGCTTTGGTCGCAAAGTCTAACAAAACATTCATATTGCAGAAACACAGTACTTGTTAGTCATTCAAAGCATGAGTCAAGCAGTATGCACTCACATTTTACCAAACAGAAATGCTGATAAAAGCAGAGAGGGTAAATGTGGCCAGTTTCTGTAAGTACTCAGGAGAGAGACTCACAATGCACATGCAAAACACAAACACTGACTGCAGTGCTGACTAATGAGAAACAAATGAATTCATTGAGATAAATTGTTCATTAGTGTTTGCCATCGTAGTTTGTTGGGGATTTGAAAAGTTCAGTGCAATTTGTGTTTACAGAATTAATGGTTTCATCAGTCTAATTCTACCAGGAGACACCATTATTCTTCTGCTGTAAGGTAACTGACAGATACAGTCTCTCACTAGTTCTCTGCCATATCATCCTCGTCTGTTACCACACAATGAGATTTAGGAGGTCAAATATGAGAGGCTTGAGTGTTTGGCATCTATTTGAAGAGCATTTGTTTGTTCAGAATATTGAAATTGTTTTCCTTTGAGTTTCTGCATTATAGTCATCTGTGTGAGAGGTGGAGCTAGCGCGTATCAAGTCCCATGTCTCTCAGCGGAAGCAGAAGCGGGTCACACTGTCTTTATTAACAGCAGGATAGATGACACAGGGAACTGGAACAGTGCAATTGTCTGTAACATCACAAGAGCCCCCCCTATGGTACCTATTCAACTTCCAAGTGTGTGTCAAACAGAGCAACTGACAACTTGACAACATGGTTTTTATCTCATACCCCAAAATCTCTCCACAATCAACCACCAAAGAAAAACACAAAAGAACACTTGAGAGGCGGTATTGAAAATCTGAAGCCTTACCTCTTAGATAAGGCCGTCTCTGTAGGTGCCCTGCTAGTTAAACATAGCCCAGCAGCCTCTCACATCCCCATTTAGACATGAGTTTGTCACTTGGGAGGAGGTCATGCCGGTGACAGTGATGAGGAGGCCCAGACGCCAGACACGCTGTCAGCGCTCGTTAAGGTCAGCTCATTAAAGAATGAAATAAATAAACTGGTAATGGAAAGTGTGAGAGAGGAGACAGTGCAGGGAGACATCTCTGTCTCCTCCCGCTCTGGGGAAGAATCCAGGGAGGGAGATGGATTGTAGCGATTGAGCTGTGAACCTGCGCGACACAGCTGCGTTTTCTGCAGCTAATGATTCTTTACAGAAAACGGATCAGAGCTGAAGCACTTGTCATGTGTCACAGAGCCATGCAGCTGCTCCCCCCACGTATGGCAGCCCACTCCGAGGCTGCTGCTGATCAGAAGATGCTGTGTACAGGGGAGCGGTGGAGAGATTTGGTGGTGGTGGGGAGCTCCAGCTAAACACACTGATGCTGATTGATCATAGTCAGAAACATGGCTGATTGGAGATGTGAGGACAGACACGTACACACAGATCGCATTGCTCGGGAGACAGACAAATCTTTAAAAGTTTGACGTAGATCCATCAACTGTCAATCACTCAAAGCTTGCAGATTGCTGTTTTTCTTTTTCTTTTTTCTGCACACATAACAGGAGCATGAACCACAGCACCAGAACTTTTTATTCCCCCCATCACTTGAGGAGAGAAAAAGTTTTCTCATGGTGCTCTTTTTAACAGAGGGCATGAAAAGTCCTGATTTCTGCCCAAAAAATCACAAAACAATCAAATGAGTATTTGCTAGTTTCACTCCAGTGGCCATGGAAACATCTGTTGGATTTGCCTCCATGGTCACTGGCAAAATATCAAATAGCAAGCAAGCGAGAATGAGGGGGTAAAGAAATAAAAGCTGTGATCTGAGAAAAAATAAAATGATTTAATTAAAATAGAAATAAAATAATTTCTGACTTGAAGCGAGCACTATGCCCTTGGAAAAAAAACAAATCAATATTTCAGTTCAGCAAATGTCCCAAATAGTTATTAATGTCTGGCTGCACTAGGCATTGTGAATTTACAACTTTCCATTTGTCATTTAGCTTCTTAATGCTATTAGTCCACCATTTTCCAGCTGAAGAGTTTAACTGAGTGGAGGTAAAGCATATTCAATTCAACCCATTTGTTCATTCCCTGCTCACCATACATCCTTCCACAGTCCAGAAGTCATGACAGAGAAACTGAGTACTCAATACAAAAATCCACTCTGCTTCACTCAGGCATCTGTGCTGCTGCGTTTACTCCTTTTAGAATAAAACATTTTACTTTTAATCGAGCAAGGGCTGAAGGGAATGCATAACATCTGCGTGCGTGCTCCTGTTGCACTCTGTACACACACATAAAATTGGAAAATGTGTTGTTTTTTCCAAATCCAGGCAGTTGCTCCAATGAAGCAATTACAGTAAAAGCAGGAGGCTGGAGTGCTCATGTTTATTTTATGGACATTTTCATCATTATGAATGCCAAATCGTGCATATGTCAGCAGCACTGAAACTATGGATATCTGGGTAACAGTCAAACTAACATCCATGTCAATATTTGCCCTGACCATAGGTTGCATTTTTTTTCATAATAATCCACTATTTTGGCTACTGTACTGACCCTAAACCTCCAGCATGTTATTCCATTAAAATATTATATAGGAACCATGCATGAACAATAAAGTGCTCCAAGTAATGATTATGATTATCAGTTTATTTGTCCATTACTTTTGCAATTAAACAGCACGCTGACAATTTTACTCATGAAAAGCAGTTTACTTGACAGGAGGAGTACTGTGATACTGTTGTACAGTGTCTTCTGTGGTTCTGGAGGAGCTTTGGAAAATAAGAGAAAATAACCCAGATGATTTCACATGGGTATCTCTGCTTTGGCTTGGAGACACATTTTTTAATAGAAAGCCCTGAAAAAATAGGGTGCTTGGAGGGTGCTTCCTCATTTACCAGATGAGGAAGGGGTGCATGTTGGGAATTGTCCACTGGTTTGGGAATAGACTAGGTGGTGATATCCTTTAGCCTTTGCTGCATCACTTTGCTTTTTGAGTCTGCCTATTGTAAATTTCTCAACTTTACGGAAGTAAAACCCTAAATTGCCGGAGTACCTCTTTAATTGCTTAATTACTGTCTATAAAATGTCATAAAATTGTGAAAAATGGCCATTGCAAGTTTAATTTACAGTTATATTAATTCCTCCTAGCAGTCTTCATCAGTACCTCTCCTCTCCCTTCAAGAGGGATGTCTGTCGATACTACTTTCTCTAAAGCACCATGACGAGAGGAAGGGAGAGGGAACAGTGATCAATTTCAGATATGGCCCAAAGCACAGGGTTTACTAACAAAAGAGATTTCATGTGCTGTTAAAGCTATTGAGTGGCCAGTGGATTAGCTCACTCTTCACATTAACCCTGAAACTCGACGACAAAGGCCCACTTAAAAAATGCCCCGCAACCTACGCCGTGTGGGCCCACTTAGGCTCAGATAGCATCAGTGGTAATTGAGACACTTCAGAGGCGACATACAGTGGCATTTAGGGGACACAGATGTTTAATGCAGACACAATCCAAACACATACTAACAGAGGCAGTGCTGTCTGAGTGCAGGTATCACAAGCATAATGGCTGAGTTTATTGTTTGGGCATGTGTTGATTGGAGGAATGCTGAAGGTTTTTCATTCCTGCCAAAACCAATTCCGAGACAGCTTTTAGATTGTGAACTGCAACATTTAAAAGATATATGTGTTAACATGGGGACCGTTTTCCTGTCAATCCTTTGAATCTATGCCTGATTTTAAAAGATCCCCTTAATTAGTTTTTTCTGACACTTGCCAGACTTTAAATATATACATCACATCATGCTCCTCCCCCTTACGATTGAGGAGAAAAGACTGTGGGTTTTTTTTGACTACAGTGTGACAAGTCATTTCCTTCCAGATAATGAAGCACATGTAACACTATCGGTGAAATGTGATAAATAGTACGCAGCTTGTTTTGAGTGTCAGGAACTTAAAAATAGTTTCCAAACATTCCTCTTATTTGCAAGAACAGCACTTACAATAACAGAGAATCTGCCTTACAGTGTTTTCAGGGCACATCATCATCCATCATTGCTATGTTACAATGAGGACTGACTGTGTAATTTGTTTGCTTTGTTTGCTTACAGCAGTAGTTTGCTGAATCTCATGTTCCTCTGAAAAAAAACAACAGAGGAGAAAATGAGCGAGGAAAGAGGAAAAACTGAAACATTTTCAAAAACTCGACATTGCTTTCATCTCTTTTCCTCAGCCTTTGCCTGTTTTGTTATCACTTTGCTGTTCAGTGTACACCCACAAAATGCAGTGTGCAACAATGAATAAATGCATTATTTTTACTTTGGGATTGTTATGTTGAGTGTCTTCACTTAAACCATTGCTTCTCAAAATGTGTTATTCACACTGTTCTGATCGAACAGCTTAATTCTCCAACATTTCCACATAGGTACTCTCAGCCTTGTACAGTACAATCTTGTGTGATCAAATTTTGAACTGATTCATTTAATAGTAAAAACTTCAGTGTTTATTTTGCATATCATTTATCATTGGAACAGTAATACATCTCTGGTTAATATGTGCAATCACTACTAACAACTGATCTACATATTAATTTCTTTTCACTGAGCTAATGCTGATTCATGAGGTTATATTTCTGCTGAGAACATTTTACCTGACATGGAAATCAAACTGAACTGTGAGTCTGTTTGAGAGATCTACAAAACGTCTGCACATACACAACTCCTGCAGCAGTACAGTATTGGCAAGTTCCCCAAAACGACCTATATTTATGTTCAAGTGAATAACCCTCTGGCTTACATAGGGTGCGGTGATGGGAACAAATGGTAATGGACTTATATAGAGCTTTTCAACCTTAACAGTTCCCAAAGCGCTTTTACAGACTGGTCTCATTCACACACAGATGGCGACGAAGCTGCCCTGCAAGGTGCTGGCCTCCATCAGGAGCAACTTAGGGTTCAGTGTCTTGCACTCACAACACTCACACTGACATATTGGGATCAAACCGCCAACCCTGAGACGACCTGCTCTGCCTCCTGAGCCACAGCTGTCCATGAAGTCAGGTTCTGTTATTATAGAGCAACAAAGTCTGCTTATGGAGGAGGTGGAGGTAGATTGATGTTTCAACAAAACATTGGACTTCAGAGTTTACAGTTTGTTTCCCATTTCCAGCAACTCAATGTCTTTTGAAGGAATGACCACAACCATTCCCTAACCTTAACCACCTGTTTATTATTGTAACCATAAACATTGTTGGGATGCGAACACCTTCAAACCCTTAAAGGAAAACGATTTGCTATTTTTAAACCTGAGCCCCATTTTTATGTATTTTGGGGTTCAAATGACTAATACTTAGCAAAGGATTTGGAATTGGTCCAGTAGCTAGCTGAAGTGTCTGACAACATGGTGGAAAGAATCCCTACAGAGACAGACTGTTTTGTTAAAGAGTAAGATCTTTTTTGTTTAACCATACACTCCCTGTACCAATCTGAACCTGTCAGTGGCAATTAGTGGCAGTAGCATATACTTTATTGTACATACTGAGACCTGTTTTATGCAGGATTTAAAATGTAATATCAATGATTTTTTTATTAATTTATACAGGTGGAGACAATAGAGTTGTCCAAAATTGAAACTTAGTTAATTGGGGTAGATTGCTTTTTGTTCTACTTAAAGTTGCTCAACTCAACTGCAGCATCTAATTCTTCTTTCACTGTTGTTCACATGCTTAAGGAATTCCATTGTCTTAGGAGCTGCAATAATTAACATGGAAAATTAGTTCACCTCGCATGAAAAAGCACACCAGTTTTTCCCAAGATCCTCATCCTAAACCAGAGATTACAGTCGCTTTTGATCTGTTATAAAACACAGATTTGTGTGTGTGTGTGTTACCCTCTGTCGACAATGGAATGAAAAAAATGAAGCGATTAGCGGAACCAGAAATCTCATTACGCTCCCAATACAGAGGCTGCTGTGTTGTGTGGACGAGTGCACAAGCACACAAAACGTACAATATATTGTACACATTTCCACACAGGATGCATGTTCACACCCATTCATGCAGAAAACACACAAATGCACACAGCTTAATTTAAGTGAAGACTAAATAATTTATTTTCTTCAGAATGGATATAAACATATGCCTGGAAACACAACAGGTTCTGCTTCTGAGAGTGATTATCGGTGGCTGACTGGAATGATATCACAGGGTATTCTGTCTTTATTTACCCATATTGATCTGCTTGTTACAATAGTCCAGATGAATGTTTGTGGGCAAAATTGAAAGCAATTGAGTCTGACGCAACATGGTGTGTGATTCTTGTCGCAGGTTAAACAGATGCTCTGCTCCTTCTACCCATAAACCACCTGTGCAGTGACTGTAGAACATCCCTCCTAACCAACCCACTAAATAATGAGGACGTGAGTGGGCATTCTATTACCTGCTCAGGTACATTCAAGGACTTCTGGTACGCCTTGTTCTGTTTTTAGCTTCCCTCATGTAGTCCCTGAGATGTTGCTCTTTTCTAAAGTACCAAAAAGGACAACAGCAGGTTCTTAAAGTTGCTTAGTTGGCTGTCATCGTCTCTGATCACTGGCTTGCTGTTGGTGCTGACGTGCTGAGGTGAACGTATTGTGTCATTTCCGGTTATTGGCGTTTCTGTGTTACTGGTAGCAAACTTCGCTGCTCTA
>JAVQJL010001766.1:0-14531 GCA_036024295.1 Nannoperca obscura
AGAGACAGAGAGAGAGAGAGAGAGAGAGACAGAGAGAGAGAGAGACAGAGAGACAGAGAGAGAGACAGAGAGAGAGAGAGAGACAGAGAGAGAGACAGAGAGAGAGAGAGAGAGAGACAGAGAGAGAGAGACAGAGAGAGAGAGAGAGACAGAGAGAGAGAGAGAGAGAGAGAGAGAGAGACAGAGAGAGAGAGAGACAGAGAGAGAGAGAGAGAGAGAGAGAGGGAGAGAGAGACAGAGAGAGAGAGACAGAGAGAGAGAGACACACACACACACACACAGATATTATATTATACAGAATTAATATCTCTCTTATTGTGAAACCTGGTTTATTCTACTTTTACTATAATTCTGGACTTGGTTGTGTTGTTTGTTGTGATTCCCATTGATCTGTTTCCACAGCCTGATATATTTTATTCCTTTAACATCCCGTTGGAGCAGGAGGAAAGCGGCTTATTGCTTGTACAAGGCCAGTTCTTCATCAGGGTCAGCTGAGGGGGCGGACAGACACAGAGGCCATGTACCACCTCGGCCTGGTACTGATGGTACCGATCCACCGGCAGCACAACAGAACCTCTATAGACGACATTGTATTACTTACACACAAAACATTTTGTTCTGCTTTACACAGCTTTCATTTAGTTTTACTCAAACAGGACAGTGAAAAGTCCACTGACAAAGAACAGTGAAGATTAAACTATAAAACAAGTTTATTATAAAGAGAGAAAAACGTATATTTTGCGGTTTTCTCCAACAAACAGACTGATAACTGACAAAAAGGTCTCTAAACCAGACTCCATTCTAAAATCTAGCAATTTAACGTAGCCTTGCTATGTTACAACCATATGACTGGTGTGATCACGTGTTCTGAAGCAACACTGATCAAGGTTTAACATGGTATCTAGCAGAGAATTACATTTATACCGAATTGAAATGTGGTTTAAACTGATCCAAAAAATATATTCAAAGATATTATTATGGGATGGACACTTTGTCCAATCATCAAAACAACTTCATATTGTCAGATTTTTGAATGGTGGTTGGTGGGATTTTGTCAATCCACAAAGACTGTTTGGCGATAACTGTGGTTTAAAAACTAACTAAATAAAGTTAACTCTAAACTATCCATGGAGCTGTAGTGTAGATGGTGTGAGGTTTTACACTTACCAGCCTTCGCCGGCCTTGTGTGTGTACTTCTGCTTCAATGGCCATCGCTGGTGTGAACGGCTCACTCAGCAGAACTCGGTTTGTGACTCGCGTTAAAAGTCGTCGCATTGTGACAAACTTCAACAGCTTCTTAAAAAACAACGACAAATACCGACAAAATGTACTTAAAACGGTGCCTTTTTTCAATCGGCCCATTAATAAAAAGACTCAGCTATTGTCATTAGGTCAAATTTCACACGTTTTCACAATAATTTACCGCGATGAGGAAACATTTCCTGAGAGAATACTCTGTATGTTGGTTATGTCATTGGGCTGATTTCTCAATGGGATTCTGACTGTATCTGGAATGTATTAATGTAGCTGTATTTATGTGCATTTATCTATAATTTATATAAGAAACGTCACTTGTAAACACCTGACTGAAAATTCTACGTCGTATTTATGTCACAACTGTGTGAAGGTAACTTTAACTGGTAGTTATGTTAGCTTGCTAAGGTTAGCTAGCTTACTGTACCTTGTCGGCTAACTCAGGACAAGCGTAACACCACCAAACCACAAACTACCGAAAACACTGGCCCCGGAGAGGCTAACGTATAATACCGGTTAAATTAAAAATGTATACATTATTTACAATATATATTTTATATAATATAAAGTCTCATTCAAGGCTACATTAGCTTGTCGTGCTGTGCTGTCATGCCTCTCTCACACGAGTCAACGAGTGCCGCAAAGACAACACTTCCTGTTCTAACGGGTTGCAGCGCCATCTAGCCCGGTGCCTGAGAATTACACTATACACATATATATACACACACACACACACACACACACACACACACACACACACACACACACTATATATACTGCCGTTTGTTGTTGTCATTGATCATTCCTTTTAATGTTAAAGCATGTAAGAATGTAAAAATCTTATCTCATCATGTTGTATGTACATATATATATTTATTTTATTCTCTATTGTTATTTTTTTGCATGCTATATATATAATATCTATTACTGTTTTTGCACTGTCACCTTTCCTGCCTGCAATTTCCCCATTGAGGTACTAAAAAGGTTTCTTATCTTATCTTGAATTTAAAAAAACAAAGTGTAGTGTGCATATTTACTGTTCCAAAATAGCAACCAACCAAATTAAATACTTAGATATAATAATATAAATAGAAATAATAATAGAAATAAATAAGATGCGGACACCTAATGATCCCTCACTTCTCATGTGTTGGTAAGTAATCATACTCAACACTAAAATAATAAAAACATTTGACTCTGCGACAAGCTGGAAACAGCTTTTAATCCTGAAATTAACAAACAAATGTGCAGTTAATTCAATTACAACGTACTAATGTCCAAATATATAATTATGTATGTATTGTCCTAAGTATTAGTTTTCTTGTCACTTAAGTGATATAAAGTATTAAGCAAAGTGTTTGCATGGTTTCTGAATAATAAAGAACCTTTAGTGGACTAATTTAAAAAATAAATAAATAAATAAATAAATAAATAAATATATAAATATATATATATATATATATATATATATATATAATATTATATTTATGTTGTTTTTATTTAAAGTCTCCACAAATATCTAATATTTTGTGGTATTTTACTGATTTAAACTCTTGTTTTGAAAGGTGTCGTAAGGTCGTAGAAGTGTGCTTTTACTTAGTCTATGTAATTATGACATTTTGAAGCTTTTAAACTGGACAAGTTAGTGAAATAACTCGAGTCTGTGACAGTAACTGTCCCAACAGAAGAAGTAACTCCTTGAATTTCATAATTGTATTTTATTTGGAAACACTGATTTCTGAGCTGTAATGAGATCAGTTTTGATCTGGGGAGCAGGGCGCGGCGTCGCTCACCGGCTCACATCTCTCCACCACAGCGTTGATCTCGCCGACGGTGATGCCGTCGTAGGTGCCCGTGATGTACGTCCAGTGCGTGTCTCCGTTGTGGTTGGTCCTGCTCAGCCTGCCGGTGAAGGGGATGTCGGCCGTCATCTTCCTGCCGTCCATCCTCACGCCGCAGGAGTGGTTGGGCGGGACCACCAGCACCACGGAGACGGAGTGACGGATGGACTCCACCATTCTGGTTCCCTCTGAGAAGGTCACTGTCTGCTCCTTGGTGAAGTCCACCGTCCCCGGGCCCAGGATGGGCACTTTGGCCTTCATGGTGGAGACGGAGCCGTTGCGGGTCTCTCTGCCGATGTCCCAGCTCTTCTCCACCGTACTGGTCTTCTCCAGTGTCACCGTCTTCTCCACACTGCTGCACTCCAGGTTGGTGACCTTGGCGAGCTGCAGGGCCTCCGGAGGATGGTGGAACAGCTCCATCTTGTCGATGGCGTACTCCACGTGGGAGATGTGCTGGCTGTAGCTGGCTCTGTTGATAGCGAGCACCTGGTAGCTCTTGTACCAGTACTCATCACCCTCCCAGGGAAGGAAGAAGGCCTCGTGTCGGGTCACCACTTTGCCAAGACCGTACTTGTTTTTGCCCACGTAGATGTCCGAGTTGCCGCAGGTTTTGACGGCATACTGGGGGACTGACCCGTACGAGTCTTCAACCCACTGCAGGAACTCAAAGTGGTCAACGTTGACCAGCACTTCAAACTTGGAGGACGCGTACTCTCTGTCCGCGTACGGGTACTGGCAGAAGTTCCCCTTGCTGGGAGTGAAGAAGCCGGCCTCGCAGCTGACCTTGCACACGTAGTCGGTGCGTTCGGTGTAGCCGTTGAAGATGGCCACAGCGCCGTTTGGGAGGGAGCCGGTCCACGTGACCCACTTGAGGTTGGTGTGTTCACCGAACATGGGGAAGGAGTCTGAGGTCGTCTCGGTCTCTGGGATCTCTCTGAGTTCAGGAGGTTTGACGACTCCCCGGGAAGGGACGACTTCTTCCAGCGTGGGGTTCAGCCATGTCTCTACAGGACAAAGACAAACTGCATGCTTACGTGGAACATTTAGAGAGTACAGGACCAAAACAGGAGAATGTACCTGGATGCTAACCCTTGTGCTGCCTTGCCGGGTCATATTGACCCAGTGGCCCATTGTCTTGACCCAGTGTCTTCTCCACAGGGTAGCACAAGGGTTAAAGGGCAGATTAGGGCCAGTCCTTCACCACTTTCATGAACACCATGTAGCGGACGTGCAGCGTTCATTCATAAGGATGCAAACAACTGACAGAGTCGTTGTGTTTTGGTTGAGCTACGATCACACGTTGGCTTAAAGAGCTTGTCATTGTAAATACATCATGTTGTGAATTTATGCTAACGGTGTTTTTGTGTGTGTGAAATGGTAAATAACGCAAATGAAACTGGATCATTATGATGTGACTCACTGCTGGGTTTTTCTTGCCCGTCCTGCAGCTGCGAGACGTAGAGCAGCGGGTCCGACTGCAGCGCTGCGCTGCAGAGCTGCAGCACCGCCAACGCAACAGCGACGCAACACCTCATCTGGACACGCGGGGAAAACACAGGCGTCAACAAAAACAACAATAAATGTAAAAAACACTTTTATATTCTGGCCTTTGGCACAAAAATCAATAGTTTAAGTTTAGTTAAAGCTAAACTCTGTCAGTGATGTTGCATTTGCTGCTGGTCGTCTGTAGAGGTCAGTAAAGGTTAGAAACGGTGTAATACTCCTTTAAAAAGAAGTTTAAGTGATCATAGATGTTAAAGACTTCTAATAACTTTGAGGTTTGAGTATTTAATATAACAACCTGCATTTACGGTTGAGTGGTCGGCTCAAATTTAGCATCCGATGTGGCCCCAGTTTCTTCAGAAATAGTCAAAATTAAGAACTTCCTAATTATTATTATTAGAAAATGCAAAAAAACTGAAATTAAGGAAGATATTGGCAAGAAAGAAAAAGCTTCTGATTGTTACATTATTATTATTTATATAAGAGCTTTGAGAAAGTATCACTGGATATCTTTTCTAGTAAGAAACCAGCATCTGTTCTTCATTCAATAATTTGTAATTCAAAAAGTCAGACAGTGAAATGATGCAGAATGTAGTAAATCAGGAAAATGATTCATTCCGACACGGAGAAGCAGCTTTTACCTGGACAGGTTCCTCCTGCAGTGACGCTGCTGCCTGCAGTGGCTGCTGAGTTTTAAACCTCCCTGCTGACTTATTGCCCGCAATAAACAGGAGAGAGAGAGATGTGCCGCTGCAGCTTGTCGCGCAGTGACCCAGAGTTTAAACTCTCCTGCTGCTCAGGTTCATGTGTTAAAGCTTCTGCTAAACTTCTTCTGCAGCACCCTGCTTCGCTCCAGGACTCTCACTGGCCACACTGATGTCAGTGGCAGGTTCAGTGCCTTGCTCAAGGACAAATCAACACACAGTCTGTGAGATGAAGGCAACATTTCAACGTGGTCTGGAGCCAAAACAGGGACCTGCTTCTGTAAAATGTGTCGCTGATTCTCATGAAACACCTGCAGAGCGTGACTTAACAGTAATATTTACACGTGTTTAGTGCCACATGCCACCTGCAAATGTACTGCACTATATATATATATATATATATATATATATATTACGGGTCTTTTCAAGCTTGTAATGCAAACTCAATGGATTATGTCAAACATCCCATAGTTTAAAATAAAGCTGGTGCATATTTTAGTTTATTCTAGTGTGCTTCAGTGGAACAGGAACACTTTCTTACACATATTTAGCGTTCCTGTAGTTCTTTAGTGCAGCCTGTGCAGGACACATAACTAATAATTAAGAAATCCTGAACAGGATGCACAAAAAACTACAGACACAGCTTCTTCCCCACGTCATCAGACTGCTCAACTCCTACTCTTACGACCTCAGATCTGCACTACTGTTATATATATATTGCTTTTACGTTTTAAATATATCTGAATACTGTGCTGAGCAAACACTCGTTGCAAACACTTAGACAGTAAAGACTAAGTCTACTTTATACTTTATTGCCTCTCTGCTGTGACCGAAGTGGAACCTGTCCAGGTTCAACCTGTTTTCTCAGAACGTTTCATAAACTTATCTCACCGTTTAGTTTGAAGAGCTGGGTTTGCAGAACGTGCACGCTAAAGAAGAGATAATTGTGTTTGTTGTCTTAGTTTCCACCACAGGACTTACTTTGTCCTTGAGCAGAAGGAACATTTAATGCGGCTCTTGAGGAGTGTAAAGAGAGTTTTCTTGCTGATAATGATAACAGGATTCTTTATTGATCCATGCTTTGAGAACAGCACTCCCCCCTCCTCCTCCTGTGAATTACTCTTTGATGACACTGTTAAAAGTGCTTCATAAATACGTTTGGCTGGATTTAATCTGCTGGCCGATAGAGGATTGCACCATGTCCAAAGTGCTGTGGTGCTGTTTCTCCATTGATGACAAGATAACTGTATGTTCAGATAAGATCAGGCTGGCAGTGGCGTGATTAGATCCCCTGTAATAGTGGCTCATTGATTAAGAAGGCCCTTGTTGCGTAATGTTGCTGGCTGCCAAGATTAAACCACAGCACAAGTCGCTCAACGCGGACATTGTCCTGCACGCACAGCCCTATCATTGAACATCGCTGATGTCACGGCCATCTGTGAGCGTCCTTCAGACAGAAAGTTATTATCAATTTATTTATTTCAGCTGGACTGTGTGTGTGTGTGTGTGTGTGTGTGTGTGTACAGGTCGTGTACAGACCTGCACTGTCGCTGCCTTCAGCTGCGAATGCTCGGAAACAAACCTGCATTCATTCAACGCGAGAACTTTAAATTCTTTAAGTTTTGTTCAGATTCAGTGACCAGCAGTGTTTCAGTCTCTGAGTTCTTCTCTCTGTCCGTCTGATTGTCACTGAACGGACGCTGATTGGACATTTTCTAAAAGTCTTTTGTGTGATTTGCAGTCTGAAAAGTGGTAATAATTAATCTTTAACGTCAAAACTGGATGTAGAAATCTGAGATTCTCTTCTTTAGGAATTCCCTGTTGGAGCATGTTGTCCAACAACAACAAACTGTGCTTCTGTGCAAATGAATAAGACTAAGAGACTTAAAAATATAGAATATAAACTGGACAAACTTACACTTTGACCTGATGGTGGCGCTAGAGGAAAGGTCAGAGGATCACCAAAGTTAATACAATTCATCCTGAGGGGAACATTAACGTCTGAACCCAGTTTCACTGAAATCCATCCAATAGTTGTGGAAATATTCCAGTCTGGACCAAAGTGGTCTGATCGAGTGATTGATGTGTGCAGATCTGACTTTGGGGAATATATTGAGAAAGAAATATATAAATATATAAATATAAAGAAAGAGTGAGTGGAGAACATCTTTGTTTTGGAGGTTTTTATTGCAAATGAATCCTAAAACTGCAATTGTTTGAGAAATCTGAAGACTGTGGACGATCACGCTGAAGCTGAATATTCGTTTGGTTTTGGAGACGCAAATAACTTCTTCATAACCTGATAAACCTTCAGGAGAACCCACAAGCAGAATATGCAAGGAAGCATGTCAAAATACCAATAAACCTACAAAAACACCCAGTTATTACACACTTTTATTAGGACAACGGAATAATTAATGTTTATATCAAGTCATAATACAACTTGAACCTACTGGGAATCCAATTCATGCATCTTTTTATTATTTATTTATCTTTTTATCTATTTTCCTTTTCCATGTTTTTGTTTTATCCCTGCAACTACATCTGTTAATGTTTCTTATCTTCTTGTTGTGTGAAAAGTGGTTGATCTGTTTGGTTTGTCAGTGATAGAAGTAATTATAATTAGTACTCATTTTAAATAAAGTTTTCTTTCAGAGCACCAAACTACGAATGATTTAGCTTGCATTGTTTATTTTGTATGGATCATGTTGAGCTGCAGAGTCATGAGTAACTCCAGCTGTCAGATAAATGTGTGTATGTTGTCACAATAATATCATAAACGGTCAGATTTCATCACTTTCGTGGGCTGGTGAAGAGAAAGAAGTCAGGAAATGGTTAAACTGCCATATGAGTTTAATTCTAAAATGTATTTTCAACATGTAAAGACAACACAGAAGATTTGTTCCACTTATCATGGCGGCGTTTTTAATTGTGACACATCATTTGCTTTCAACGTCACAGACAACAGATGTTGTTCAGAAGATATCTGTTGGGATGTTTTCCCTCAGTCTTTCAGGGGCAAGGCTTGGCGTCGGCCACGGGTTCACAGCGGTCCACCACGGCCCGGACTTCTCCGATCTGGACTCCGTCGTATGTCCCAAAGATGGACGTCCATTGGGTCTCTCCGTTGCGGTAAGTGCGGCTGAGGCGAGCCGTGTAGGGGATGTCGGCTTTGATCTTACGCCCCTCCATGCGGACTCTGCAGGAGTGGTTCGGTGGGATGGTGAGCTCCACGGATACGGAGTGGCTGATTGACTCCACCATGGTGGTTCCCCTGGAGAACTGGAGTGTCTTCTCGCCGCTCAGCTCAATGCCCCCGGAGCCGATGAGGGGGATTTTAGCTGTGATGCTGCCTGTGATACCCAGCATGGTGGATCGGCCGATGTTCCAGGTGGTCTCCACCTCTGTGGTCTTGGAGATGGTGGCTGTCTTCACCACCGACTGGCACTCGTTGTTGGTGACCCCGGAGATTTGCATGGTCTCAGGAGGATACTGGAAGATGGCGACCTCATCGATGGCGTACTTGACGTCAGTGATGTGCTGGGTGTAGGCATCTCTGTTGATGGTCAGGACCTGGTAGTTCTTGTACCAATACTCATCGCCCTCCCAAGGCAGGAAGAAAGCTTCATACTGAGGAACAATCTTCCCGAGGCCGTACTTGTTCTTCCCAACGTAGATGCCAACACCTGGGCAGGTCCTGACTGAATACTGGGGCACTGAACCGTAGGAACCTTCGTTCCACTCCAGGAACTCAAAGTTGTCCTTGTTGGCCAGGATCTCGAACTCGGGGGCATAGTACTCTCGTTCTCCGTAGGGGTAGCGGCAGTGTGGGCCCAGGTCGGGGTTGTAGAAGCCAGCCTCACACTTGTACTTGCAGACGTAGTCGGTGCGCTTGGTGTAGCCGTTGTAGATCGCAACGGCTCCGTTGGGCAGAGAGCCGTCCCAGGTCAGCCACTCCAGGTTAAGGTTGTCACCAAACATGGAGCTGAAAGGTAGTTCGTGCTGCTGCTCCAGGTCAGCAGGAGTCAGAGGACCTGACGGCACTTTGTTACCGGTCGGTTCAGGCACCAAGTCCCCCAGCTCTGGGTTCAGCAAGGAAGCTGTGTGACAAAAGACAGAAAGCTTACAAATGCTCATTCATTTAAACTCAGTGGAAGACATCTGGATCGCTTTAGCCTGTGAGGTTATATATGTATGTATATATACCACAGGGGTCCCGTAAAGCTACTTTCTGCTTCTGTTTATGTCACAAAACATGAAATGTAAGGTAAGAGTTTACCTTTTCTGTGCTGAGCGCTCTTCTTCACGATGTCCTGCAGACTGGCGGAGGACAGAGCCAGCAGGGCCGGCAGCAACAACACCGAGAGCTTCATCTGGAGACGAAACACATTGTGTTTTTCAAAACTTTAAACTCAACAAACGTGTGAAATAACTTTCTAAGTTCTGCGGAGAAAGTGAACAAAACAGGATCCAATCAGGATCTGAACTGTAGAGACGGAACCACCTTCATCCAAACACCAAATGGGCCCAAATTAATATTTGTAAGTATGATCTGAACATGTAATCTATAACCTGTTACATCAGTAGACAAACCTGTTTATCGAAAAGAAAATATAACTTTAAACTTTAACAATAGCTGTTAAATAATGTTGCATTGCAATATTTGCAAATTTGCACTCTTTTTATTACAATTTATCTTGGATTTTTATTCTTTTTGTCTTTTTTCTAATCCTTATTTTTCATACTATTGTTCTAGAGCACACCATATTGCTTTTCACTATATTATTATAATATATATATTTTTTAATCTTGTCAATATTATAATATATAATGATAATAATAACCTCAGTAGGAGCAGGTGTCAGTTTCTTTCTGAAATGGTTTAGACTTTATTTGTTGACAAATAATAATCATTATTATTTTCATTTATTTGATTTATTTTTTTTGTTCAATTTAGTTAAAACATATAACTTTATTCAAGTGGGTCAATTAGGAGGTATATAGCAGAGCATGCATTAAACTAATTAACTATAACTTATTATTATTATTTTATATTAAATAGTAAAGTTTATTTAAATATCCACACAGGGACGTTTAAATAGTAGATTTACTCCTGGAGAAATTTGAAAAAGTCTTTACTTACACATCTTTACAAAATAAAATTGCAGATATTAAATTATACAAGAATAGCATTAAAACCAATTAATACATATTGATCACTAGATATTATTGATCGTGATCAGTCTGATTGAGCGAAGGTGAAATGAGACTAAACAGCACTCACCCTTACAGCTGCTCTCCACTGAGTCTACAGCGGTCACCTCCAGGTTTTTATATACAGGTTTATGGCTGAATCATAAAGCAGACACTCTGACTGATATGGATCAATAAACAGGAAGTGGTGCAGTGGGGTCAGTGTCTTTCTCGGACTAACATAGGATTCATTGTCCCCAGAAAAGTTACTTTTTCCATCCGTCTGTCTGTGTCTCTTCAAACATGTATTAATGGATTCCCATCACATTTAGTGCAATTATTGAACGTCGGTCAATAAATAAAGATCTGAATCTATGATTTCTGTCAAAAGACAATTACTGTCTGAGTCTTTCAGCCTCAACCATCAAGGCCCGAACGCACTGACACCTTTTTAAAGTGCACAAATATTGCTATAAATCGCCCTCAACCTCGTTTTGATGTTGGAGCGTCACGCAAGGACCCAGCAACCAAAGCTAAAAGCTTGTTGTTGCAGTCACAGGACCGACCTTGTTCTAAAATACTGCTGGTGTCTGACGCATGAAGTGCAACATAGGAGCTTCAACTGACGCGCATCACATCAGGCGGATCAGTTAGCGCTTTTAGACTGGATTCCATTCCATTAGAGTAATTTACTGCTGCACTTTGGACGCTTTTAGTCCAAATACACTTACAGTAAGTACATCAAAACGTCCATGTAGGAACCAGAGCTAGGTGTTGTCACAAAAGATAGAAGAGATAGCACCGCAGCATTATCAGTGGTGATGCACGGGTCTCAGAGGAGTATCTTATCCAGGTGGAAGTTCAGGTGATAGATTGCAAGAGGCAGTGATGAACACCTTGACCTGAGTGTCAGATGGGGGAACGACAGGAATAGCTGGGTGTCGTCAGCATAGCAGTGCCATGAGAAGTCAAAATGTATTTACAGCGACATGTTTCCATGGTTTCAATTCAAAAGAAAGGAAGGAGGTCTTTAGCCATAACAGCAAGCTGGATAATTGTTTCACATTAGGGAAGTAGGGTTAGAATACCCTCTTCTTATGTCTACAAACAAACACTTAAACAACCAATTCAGTTTGTTTAAAGATCGAATTAATGATTGTAGTTAATTGTTTTATTTAAGAGCCCACATTTTCTAATATTCCATTTTTTACTCTCCTATAAACTTTCAATCATCTCGCCTTTCAGGATATTTGAAGATTTATTGAGTAGAATAATTTATGGACAGTAGCAGTAGTCATAAAATAACTTCTAAAATAACTTTGGTTTTATTTTTTTGGAAGTTGCTGGTTTGAATCCCCAAACAGATTTGGAATATCGGGGCAGGTGCCAATGAACAAGGCTTCCTGGGCAGCATCATCATCCAGAACCTCAAGTGGCAGCTCCATCACCAAGAAAGCCCAGCAGAGGACGTACTTCCTGAAGAAGTTCAGCCTGCCAGAGACAACACTTCTACACCACCTCAGCTCCTCCATCACCATCTGGTACTTTGCTGCCAAGGACAAGGGCAGACTCCAGGACCTGTACACCTCTAGGACCTGTCAGGACCTGTGCATCTTCAGGACTTGTACGCCTCCAGGACCTGTACACCTCCAGGACCTGTACACCTCCAGGACCTGTCAGAACCTGTGCACCTCAAGAACCTGTATACCTCCAGGACCTTTACACCTCCAGAACCTGTACACCTCCAGGACCTGTCAGGACCTGTGCATCTTCAGGACTTGTATGCCTCCAGGACCTGTACACCTCCAGGGCCTGTACACCTCCAGGACCTCTCAGAACCTGTGCACCTCCAGAATCTGTACACCTCCAGGACCTGTACACCTCCAGAACCTTTATGCCTCCAGGACCTGTACACCTCCAGGACCTGTACACCTCCAGGGCCTGTACACCTCCAGAACCTGTACACCTCCAGGACCTCTCAGAACCTGTGCACCTCCAGAATCTGTACACCTCCAGAACCTGTGCACCTCCAGAATCTGTACTCCTCCAGGACCTGTGCACTTCCAGGACCTTTACACCTCCAGAACCTTTACGCCTCCAGGACCTGTACACCTCCAGAACCTGTCAGGACCTTTACACCTCCAGGCCCTTTCAGAACCTGTGCATCTCCAGAATCTGTACACCTCAAGGACCTGTACACCGCCAGGACCTTTACGCCTCCAGGACCAGTGCACATTCTCTGTGCCGCCCTTTCATTTGAATAAAAATGTGATTATTTTAACGTTTCTTGGTTTATCTTTCGTTATATTTTCTACTTAATATGTTGATGGTAATGCACCAATATACCAAAGCACATCTCTTGTATGTGAAGAACCCACCTGTTGTGTTCATGCTGATCTCACAGCCCATCATAAAATCAATGCAGATAAATCCAGGATAAGATTCAGGATTATTAACGAGTGGGACTGATTAGTCAGTAACTTATCACTTATCTCTGGCCTCCAGACTTTCTTTCATTCTCACTATCAGTGACCTTCAGCGAATCACGATGCACTCGAGCTCCTCCGATGTTGTCCAAGCGTCCAAACCTCTCCTCAAAACCTTTTGGTCATCTAACAGGAGTCTCACAGAGTCCGTGGTGGAGACTTCAGCTGGATCATGGTCTTCTTCATCTGTGGATTGAGTTTTGCTCTTCACGATACACAAATCTGCTTCCCACAAGTATATGTGTGATACCATTTCTAAGTATTTATACGTTTTAATTTAAATAAATGTGTGAATAAACACGTTGTCAGACAGAGCAGCTTTCTTTATACAGCACACTTCAAACAGAGGCGCGAAGAAAAGCTTTAGAACAACATTCAAAAGCAATTAAAATCTGAATAAATCAATTTAGATAATATAGAATATGTAACATGTAATAAGTTCAGTGTGTTGTGCTTCATCACTGCTGTACTGCTCAGTGTGTGATGAGCAGTAATCCTTTACTGCCCCCTGCTGGATATATCAGCTCTGCACGTATTGGAGCTAAATATTGGTATATTGATTATCCAGAGTTATAGGGAGAGTTAATATATATTTATATATATATATATCACTCACTCAGAATATCCTTTTGAATGATTTACAGTATTTTAGCTCTGCATCCCGGTTTATTTGACCAGGGAATCTGGTTTTCCAGCTAAATGGATCTGTATTAATTAGGTTTCGAATGCCTTCAATTCAAACAATACACCAGGTTTCAGAAGCCAGGTTACTTTCTTTGTTTCTCACCAAGGACAATGCTATGTGACTTTTACCTTCCCCTATAGATAGAAGCGTACATAATGTGCGTACATACTGAACCAGCCATTAAACAGGCATTAAAATCCAAATATTTGGTGGAAAAGAGTGAGAAACAACATCCATGTTATCACACCAGTGGACCGGTTACTGTTTACTGTGTCAGAGCCGAGACAACGTGAAAGTATGTACAGTGTTTGTTCAGTGACTCAGTCGTGAAGCAGCTGCAGTATTTAAACCTGCAGGAGTCTGCAGGTGCAGCAAATGATGGACTGCCGGAAGGTGAGCACTTTCTACTGTGTTTTTTAAATCTTTTTCAGCATTTTAAGAGACAATTTACAATTTATTTTATCATTCATTAGATGTTACTTTAATCATTACTTTGCTTATTCTTGTTGCTGCAAAATAAAATGTATTTGAATGTGCAGACAGTCCAGACTCAGTGTCTTCATGTCTCTAACAACGAGGTGCTGAATTCTTCACCAAGCGTGCATTTTAAAGTTGGTTTAATTATAAACGGCTGTTTGTCTGCAGATGGAGCTGTCGGTGTTGCTGCTGCTCGCCCTGCAGGCTCTGTCCTCAGTCAGTCCTCTGCACACCGGGAACATCACCGAGCAGAGAAACGGTAAACACAAACTGGCTTTATGCATTAAATTAAAAAATGGATTAGTGAGCAACAAAGAATATGGAGGCGAACCATTTTGGTACTGCAGCTCTTCCATTGGTTAATCCAAGCCACAAACTTTGGACTGTC
>JAVQJL010001772.1:0-12415 GCA_036024295.1 Nannoperca obscura
CTCTCTCTCTCTCTCTCTCTCTCTCTCTCTCTCTCTCTCTCTCTCTCTCTCTCTCTTTCTCTCTCCTTCTCTCTCTCTCCCTCTCCTCCTATCTAATCACAGTCCATTAGCCGCCCCATTAAAATTCTTTTGTCCAATTTGGGAGGAATGCTACCCTCGTGGAAAAACAGAATGAAGCCACAATAGGGCCTTTTGAAATCGCGCTCGACTTTTATTACTGAGAGTCGCTGAGGAGTGCCACCCACCTCCAAGCACCACTATGTCTTCCAGTCCCCTCCTGTTTGCTCTTGATGTGTGTGTGTGTGTGTGTGTGTGTGTCTCTGTATGTATTACCGTTTGGGTTAGAGAGAGAAGAGAGTCTATTGAAAATATAACCTGTGGTAATGTAGAAGAAGTATAGTATAAACTATATTGGATAGTACTCCAGATATGATCATGACGTTTAGGCAAATCACTTATGGATTAAAAAACGATTACGTTGTTTGAGACGCAATTTTTAAACAACACGGAAATAATCTTGTTTCAGTGGATGAAATGAATGAATGCAAAGAAGACATGCAGACTGTGTTGTTCTTTGTACCTAGTGTTAGGCAACACCAAAGTTTGAGAGCCTGTCAAAGTAGCACAGTTCTCCACTGTGTTTTATTGTTATTTATTTCTGCTTCTGTATGGACCACATAGAATCAAAAAGCAAATAATCTTTGGTTTATTTCGTTATTTCTTGCTAGCTCTCTCGATCACTGCTCCCTCTTGTCCTTGTTCCCACACACTTTTTTTCTTTGTCTTGCCTTTCGAATCATTGTGAAATTATACTACGGTATAAATGTTTTTTCAACACCATGCATTACAAGAAATGTCCACCCCGATAATATCAATACAAGTGGCACCCAGTGCTTGTTTACTGTGTAAGCCACACACAGGTTGTAGAGTGTGTTTCACCAGTGAGTGATGATCACTCAAGCATTGTGTTACGCTCTTTCTGGATGGGCTTATATAAAGTGTTGGTGGACCACATTGGAAATCAAGTGTTCAAAGTTGTCTGAAAATGGCCTCACTCAATCAGTGAGTGAAAAACCGGCTGTTGTAGAGAGGGGGGAGACATGGTATTGTTCAAACAAGAGGATGACAGCGCACATTTTCAGACATTCAAAGTGTTGGTTGCAACATGAAAAAAATAGTTGTGTCAAGAATGACAAAAGAGGGCTAGAGAGAGAAGTTCAAACCCTGGTGCCTTTCCCACCTCCACACAGTTGCCCAATCACTGCGAGAAGTGCGAGAATGTTTGATTGTTGGTTTCACAAAGAAATTGTCAGAAAGGTGTGGGGGGGTGGAGGTTTCTGAAGCGACCAGCTGAAAAAGTACTTCTGACCTACAGTACAATGGTTCTTGCAGTGTTTCTGTGGCGACAACAGGCTAAATGATTGCAGACTCCACAGAGGAAAGATGCTGCTGCTGTCTGTGGCCTTTATCCAAAACAGAAACTTTTGCAGGAACCACAGAACTTTTTAAGGGACTTTCACGAGAGAGACCCACATTCACTTTTGGTTCCTGGGCCCTAGTTGCCAGGATTTGCCAGTCCTTGTTCCTAAAGCTGTGCATTCAGAACTGGAACTATAAGGGTGGAGCGTGTAATCTTGACTATTGCTCAAGCCTCAAGACTGCTACAACTAGGGTACAAGATATATTCAGACTATGAGCAATGTGTCTAGTGTCAACATTAGGAGTTGAGATGGGAATTTCTTGTAGTGACATTCAAACAAAGTAGTCAACTTTTCAGTGAAAAAAGAGAGCTACACAGAGAAGAGACAGAGAGCAAAGAAGAGAAACAAAAACACAAATTTGAATTAACTTGCCAGTGCGGTCTCTCTTTTACATCATCATTCAAATAACACACAATTACAAGACAAAGAACAACACAGTGACTGGGTTGTTGTCTTGTCTCATGTAAAAACTCTCAAACAAAGCTATTGCTCTTTAATCCTTTACTAGTCTAATTTGCATAATCTTTGTCTGCCTCAGTACATTGTTGTACCAGTTTTCGATTGCTATATGACATGCTGCCTGCTTATTTAAAATTGACTCCTCACTGTGTATTAGTGAAATAGACCTGGCATAAAAAAGTCAGTCTTCATCGTGCTCTGTAACAATTAGCTGTTTGAATTTTGTCAGGCCTTATTTCATGCTCAGTTATGCCATTAAACACTGCCCTGAATTGATGTCGTGGTTATTGAGCATCTTGTCTCATTGCTACAACTATTTCTACAGTGTGTCTTTGTGCTTGTATTTAGAGGCGTATGGTCATGTTCACATCCAAACGAGTGATGTGGATGTCTGTGTGTGTTTGTGGTTTGCAGATCACACACTTCATTGATGACAAACTGTCTGCTAATTTTTACTCATGATAGAGTGTGTCTGGTCGATCTAATGGCTGAATTACAACTAGTAGGACTGACATTAACCCGGGAGAATGCAGGAACCCCTTAGAAGTGGATGAGTTCGAGATCCAAAGAGCACAACCTGATGCTTGACTGGCAGACACACACACACACTCAGGCTTATCTGTCAACATTCTGGGACACAAGCTGCAGACGACAGGTAGGTATGACAGGCCAAGACATGCTGATAACAGATAGGACTGGCCATTCGACAGATGGTATATGTGCGTTTGACAGACGGAGTGGCTAAAGGAAGAATTTTACCAACTGCACTCGTTCCAACCCTAACCCGGAACGGGGGAAATACAGAATGTACTCAAATGTGACTGTGTGACTGTTTGAGGCTATGTCCATATTGTTGCGGTTTTGTTTTAAAACGAAAACGACCTTCGTACACACAAGCGTTTTTATCACAGTTTCAGAAACAATTTCCATCCATACTACACGCCTGTCACATGCCGGTGTAAACAGAAGGTAGATCTTATACTCTGCAGCTGGTTGCTTAGTTGCAGAAAATCCTACAAACAAGAACATCAATGGGAGAAAGTAAGAGCAGAGATGTGTCTGTTTGGACCGACGACCAGGTGGAACTGTTACTAAAAAGAAAGTGTTGAAATTTGTTATTAATGTTGCATTGACTGCCGGTAATCAAGGCCGATGTCGTTTGTTTGTGTCTGGGAAGGGGTCATGTGATTTGTCCGTGACGAATCAGGGAAGGCTGATAAGACCCAATCAGAAAGGGATTGTGAGTGTCTGCGTCATTGTTTTAGAACATCTCCGTTTTCGCCCGTCCTAACTAAAACGCAACCCTGGAGTTTTCAGACTAAAACAAGGTCAGGAGTGTTTTCAAATGTCTCAGTTTTAGGGGAAATAAAACACGCCAGGTGTAAGCGTAGCAACGGTTCTTTGGTTCTGCTGCGTGGATGTAGCCTGAATGTCTGTGTAAGTGTGTGTGCACGCATTTCATTGTGTGTTGCTCAAGGGGGTAGGCTTCCATTACACCTTCCACACGGTAATTACTAAAATGAGGCCAGCACTCATAGGAGGGGGGCTTTCCATTACCAGTTCCCTAATATGTAACAAAGGGGTGCATGTGAAATGTGTGTGCACATGTGTGTGTGTGAAGGACTATCATAGCTGCTCTGAATGGTGTGTTTTGTATCACTTATGCCCATTGCTTTAGATGTTTTGCTGTTTGTCCATTAACATAACACTCACAAACAGATTATAACAAGTACATATTAAATGGGATAGGAAATAGCTTGGATGTCACTGCATATGTGTTTGCGTATATGTGAGTAGGTGAGCATGAGTAGGTGCAATACAGGAGTTTGAATAACCCCAATGTGAATGAGTGGGTGGAAAAGGTAAGGGAGGGGGGCGACGTTGACAAAAAGTCTCAGCATGTGTGTGTGTGTGTGTGTGTGTGTGTGTGTGTGTGTGTCCTATATACTGTAAGCTTAGATGTAATCCAGAGCAGGAAGCAGGGCAGGGCGTTACAGTAGGTGTTAAAGCTCCACTGCTTCCCTGAAACACTGCTGTTGACTGTTTCACTCAGTGCCCGCTAATGTGGAGGCCCTATTGGGTTTCCATGCCGCAGCCCACAGAGCGCCTCTAACCGTCATCACCGGTGCAAAAACCAACCAAGCGTACGCTCAAGGTCGCTCTGCGCTGAGACGCAGCAAATAAACGAGTTAGTTTGTTTATAAAAATGTTAGATTGTGTGCAGCAGTGCAGAAACAGCTAAATCATAGCAATGTTTCTGCAAAGTGGCAGCCCTGTTGAAGAAATAATACCAATAAAAAATACGTTAAGACACAGGCACTTGAGATTTTAGCACATGTGCTAATTTTACTTGTCTCCTCTGTGAGTTGAATTATTACAACATAAAAGGTTTCACAGCCGATGTTTCTAGCTTTCATCAGAGATGAGAGTTTGAGCTCCATATGGTTATGTTTTTCTATGACATCTATCCCGGTTTTGTCCATTTTTGACAATCGGGAAATTGCATGTCATGTTATTTCCTTGATCTGAGCGCTGTTTTGCTGAATCAGTCGAAAAAGGAGACAATGTGATACATCACAACATGTCAAGAACTTCCTGTAACACAACTGTGGTTTCGTTAGAGTCGCTCATTTACTTACACACCAACCACCACGACACGGGATCCCGGCTGTCTCTTCAAAGAACAAGACAAGTCAACACTAGTTCTCTGGCAGGCCTGTCGGACAAAGTCTGGCCCATCGGGCAACTACCTGTCAACATGATCTCAAGGCTTTATCAACCACTCCTCCCTTTCCCAGACCTCCCATCCCCTCTTCATTTGATGATAATGACAGTAGTGCAGTGTGTTCACATGGTGGTGTGTAGGTGAGAGTCAGCCTGTTGGTCTGTGCTGCTACTTTTCACTCTCTTTGACAGTCCTTCTTGTTTTAGACAGGCAGTGTTATCTGCTCTGTTGTCTTCCTGTGCTACTATTGGGCTCTGGTTAGCACCTCCCAGGGTTACGATCCAAACAACTACACTTGACTAATTGAAGGACGTTTATTGAGTGAAATGAGGCCATTAAACTGACCTCAGAGCAGTTCCTTCCCTACTTTACTGAACAACAGACTGACATATCAGTAAGGTTGGAATGTAATTAATTACATTTAAATGTCTGTAAAAGTACTGTACTTGTACTTTATGCTACTTTATACTTCTACCCCACCACATTTCTCTGCAGCTATAGTAACTAGTTTTGTATTTTCTCTTTTGTACAACACACTGTTGAATTACTATGCATGTGTATGTATATGATTGGTTGTATTATATATTTTTGGACCTTTTAATTACATTTTACATTTTTTATGTTGACCTTGAAGAAGTGTTGCAGGAGTTTTTACCTCTTCATGCTTGTTCCCTTCTCCGTGCCCCTTGAAAGAAGTGCTTACACGTTAATGCATCTGTTTATCAATTTGCCTTGGGTATGATAAAGGCTGTTTGAATCTATATCTATTATTGAATTAATCAATTCTAAACTAGTTCCCTAATGGATGACATGATGTGGCTCAGCCTTCCAAAACCCCAAAGAGAAGGACCGAACTAAAAGTAAAGCTAACCTGATCCTGGGCTAGCCTGCAGCGGTCAGTGGAGTGTTTATTGGAGGGTGAATGGCGGTGGGTAGGTTTAGACAGAAGCTCTTGTAGATCAGTGGGGACTAAGGGCCTGATAACGAGCCGAGCATTGGAGCTGGTGTGAGAACAGCAGTGGGGGGCACTGAGTCGCTGGGGAAGTTGTCCTGGTGTGAGTCTGGTACCATCCCCCGCTGAGAAGATGCACCATGCACAAGAAAAAGGACAAAGTCAACATTCCTGTAAATATTACCATAGCTACTTTTTAGAATTCCACTGAAGAAGTGCAATGTCCTACCAAAGTGTTGTAGGAACAATGAAAGTATGTATTTGTTCTCTTCTGGTACAGTATAACCTTCTCTTTGTTGCTTCAATGACCTACTTTCCCCAGAGGGATGATTAAAGTGTTATCTCATCTTACTGTTGAAAAAGTTGCTTTGAAAGCATAATATATAGCTCATTAATTTTCAAAGAAAATACACAAGATTACGCTATCTTTTCTGTAACTTTTCTTCTCAGCCAAGTGACTGTTACACAAGAGGTATGTTGGCCATTTATATTTCTATTACAACCATGAAAATACCGCAGCATTACATCATTACTATTTGTCTTTACTTTGGAATGAGTAAAGGCACACCAGGATGTACAAAAAACTGCTTGACATGAGCAACCCAGTAAAATGTGATTCTAGATAAACTGTAAGTACTACAATAAGCTTTATTACACAATTTGTTGTGTTTCCTCTTTCCACCAATACACTTCCTTCTCTTATTGCCACTGTATTTATTCATGTATTTGTCAGGTGAGAGTCGATCATTTGAAGATGGTATCCTCACTTTGGTGTCAGTACACACAGTCAGGCTGGCTGAAAGATGTCAGGATGTGGGTGGAACACACACACACACACACACACACACACACACACGTCATCTCCTTTGAATCTTTTTCTTACTATCATCATTTGACTATGTGAGCTCAGTCAACAACACATGCAAATGTTGAAGACATGCCTGAAACACGATTTCCCTTTGTTTGGTCTGCGTGTGACACACTACATTAAATAATATATAAATCTGTTCCACTGAGAAAGACAAAAAGAGAATGCTAGATAGTATTTATTACAGATATTGTACACCTTAAAAGGAACAGTCTGACTTTTCTTTTTTTATTAGACAGTCTATAAAAAATAGGCAGACAGGAAACACGGGGAGAGAGGGGGGATGACATGCAACAAACGAACCCAGCTGGAACCCCTGCTGTATCCACTCGTCTACCTGTGTGCTCAATGGTTTGACATTTTGGGAAACACATCTATTCACTTTCTTGCCGGGACTTAGATGAGAAAATTGATACCACTCCCGTGTGTACAGTAAATATGTAGAAACAGCTAGCCTGGTATGGTAACAGTTCACCTACCAGCGCCTCCAAAGCTGAAAAAGCACACACTAAATCTCATTCCTTTAATCCGTACAAAAAACAAAAGTGAAACAAATTCACCATTTATAGGGATGGTTTATGTTCAAGACTATTTCTTGACTGGGGTCAGTTGCCAGGTAACCAGCAGACAATCCAGGAAGTTACTGGTCCTGGTCAATGAGCAGTCAAAAACACTTTTTAAAACGTTAAAGTGATGTCTTCCACACTTTTGGGTTGATTACAAATTCTTTTACAACAGTATGAACAAAAAGATAGTTCTAAGCTCCAGAAAATCGTAATCTAGAATTGTATTTGAATACTGCTGCATAAAACAGTATATATTGTGTATTTTTGATCTTGGAAACAGCAGTCAACAAAACTCTCTCACCTAAAAGTCCACTTAAATGCTGTTCTGGACATTTTGATCTAATGAGATGATCTTCATCAGTGGCTAGATTGTTTCATACTTCATGAACAAGGATAACTGAACTGAATGAAATGTCCTTGACAAGTGAGGAAACTCAGTCTGTTGTTGAAAACCATGTGGTATGATTGAATGCTCAAAAACTGCTACTTAATGAACCTTGAGGTGAGATTGTTTTGTCAGTGTTCTAGAAAAGGGTTTTAAATAAATAAACCCGTAAAAGGAGCTGGAACTAGGAATGTTTATCTCTATGTAACTAGAAAGTTTGATTTCCCTACATTTATCACTAATGTGTTGAAGTGTTCAGCCAAGAACTGAAAGCAAGATTTTGCAGTTAGGCTTTGGAAGCACGAACAAGGTGTAGGGCTTCTGCACATCGAGCCACATATGAAGCATGAACCAGGGCATTAGGCAGCGGATTTTCAAATCAGGCTATGTTATTACAGAAGGCCGGGAAGGAGAGCAGATGCTTCGCTCATTCAATCATGCATGTCACGCCCCGGACTGCTCTCTGGCTGCCGAGCTCAACCTCTCTACTGCCACCCCTCTTCCTGTAGCATGTGCTCTCTCTGGCTGTCTGTCAGTCCTTACTTGGTGTGTGTATGTGTGTGTGTGTGTGTGTGTGTGTGTGTGTGTGTGTGTGTGTGTGTGTGTGTGTGTGTGTGTGCTGGAGAAAAGATACATCTGGCATCGGGTGTTAATCTAAGCCAGGTGGTGGAATACCCCATCACTGTTGTCACGAAAGTGACAACAAACTGCCAGGCACCTCACACCTCACACTGACCCCACAACGAGGAGGAAATTTGTGTGTTGATCTCTTCATCTGTGTTTGTGTCTGTGTCTAGGTGTGTGTGTGTGTGTGTGTAGAATATAGATAATTGAAGGTTTGTTTTATTGTTCTGCTTAAATCTGTGTGTGTGAGAGAAATTGAGAGACACTAAAGAAGTAATAGAAAGTAAAACTAGGTGTCTCTGTGGAGAGCTTGGGTTTTCTCTGTTAGTGTGTGTGAGGTTGTGTGTGCTTGATCTTCCTATCCACAGAAGCCCACCCGTAACTTGGCACATTGAGGCGATCTGGGTCCCACTGGAGTGTCAGCGGGTGACAGAGGGCTGTTTACCTACCATGACGGATGGGAGTGGGGTCACCAGAGAGGCAAGCATTTCATCTAACGCCACCTCTGACCAGCACACACACACACACACACACACAAACACAGACTCCATCCCTCGGAGTCTGCACTGTATCATGTTCAGGATTAACTCAAACTGTGAGCCAATCTAATTCATTTATCATTTCTCCTTTCTATTCATTCATCCACTTGATCATCTCACTCCATTTAATACAACTAAGTTTCAAAGACTGATGGTAAAAGTCCTGAGTATGTTTGTCAGAAAAAAAGTTATATTTATCTTTCCTCATCCCTCACTTAGAAAGTTTATTATATGACTGGATGTCAATCGTGAACATTTCTTGTTTTATAGAAGATAGTTTTCAACACAATGTTTACTCTGGCATTTGGCACTTTCCGTTGTTTTTAGAATAATCTGTATTTATTGGAAAGGTTTTAAATTTAAAGATCTGGGAAAACCAGACTAGACCAGACTTTGTGAGGTCTTACTCAGACTTTCCATGTCTTCTTTTGAAGACACAAAATGCTGTTTTCACATGCCATGTGCTGGTCCCTATGATGAGGAAACAGGTTTTTAAGGTATACAAGTCATACTAAAATATGTTAATTACTTAATTGAAGTCATTTATTACACTGCATTTTATGTAATATTGTATATGTGCTATTATATTTTCAACAGTGATTTTAAACATGGACACAAAATAGTACTGAATGTTTTTGTTGCTACCTTTTTGGATGACAAAACAGTCCAGCTTCACTACCATTTGTCTACTAGGCTAAATATCATTATAGTGAACTTAAGCTAGTATAGTGAACGTGTTAGCAAACTGCTTCCTATTTACCCTTCCAGTTGATAATGAACAATTTTAGCATTCATGGAGTCATGTTTCTATCCATTTTATGAATGTAGGTCATATGTTCACTCTCTTTAGCTCTGTATTGGTCTCCATCAAATTCTGTGAACAACATCTGGCTCTTTAGCTGCTAAATACGCCGCACTTTGCTCCACCAGCTAGTCGCTAATTTTGTCTTTGCACTGCTTGGTGCTGCGCGAACCAGAAAACCAAACCAATGAGCTGAAAGATGCTATAAAGCTCCGTAGAGCTGAAGGGAACTGCAGAGTTGGGTGATAATTCTCTTTGAGTTCATCAACATTAGCAACCCCGTTCACATTAACTAAGTCATGTGGTCTATTGTCATAATAACAATATTGCTTACAGCTACTTTAAGTTAAATATAATGAAAACAAATATAGGACTCTGCTTGATATATAGTTATCAAAACTGCATGCATTGCAATCAGATGCATTACATGGAAAATGCAAAATTACTGTGTTAATGATCAAAATATACATGACCTTTCTGTAAATACTGAAGTGTGCTATCATAACCTTCAATGAATGGTAACAACCAAATTCAGTGATTCTAAAATTTCTCAAATGTGCTGTTCTTTTGCAACATTAGTTTAGAGCTTGCTTGTATGGTAAACGTGTTATGATTTGGTGTTAAAGCTGGTATATGCATCAGTGACACTAGAGATTTGACTATAGGCAGTGCTCACTGAAAAACAAGAGGTGCACTGCATATATTTGCATATACTCTGCACTATATGTACTGTATGCTATGTGGGGAGGCTTTCTGACAGCTTGAAAAGATGGAAAACACTACACTGCACTACATCCCTGATCACCATGCTGAAGGTTAATGCACATGCAGGCACACTAATTTAGTGCGGTGTTCTCCCGCTCACTGTCCCAGCTGGGTCCAGCAGAGTTAATGCTGAGAGGTGAAGGGCTCTCTGGGCATCTGGCCTTTGAGACAATAGAGTAATTACAGAGGATCTCAATGCAGAAAGGACCCTAAACCTTGCCAGCTGCAGACACACACACACATACACACACATTTGCAAACCACAACAGTCCCTAGAACCAGAACGTTTAGTGACTGGTAAGTTTGTACATATGAGGAATGCGACTAAGCCACATTAAACATACAAAAAAGATACATCTGTCAGATTCAGACAGAGAGAGAGAGAGAACTTTCACATATAACCTCAGGCTCAGAGCCATTAAAGAACATGTTGTAGCTAATTATGTAGACGTCTCCACTGGTAGTCTCTATAATACATCACATCTATAACCACTTCCGTGAACACTTAAGTACTATTCCCATTCTTTGGAAAGAAACACTGTAGGTATTTTGCTTTCAAAAATCAATAAGCAAAATCAAAAGGCATTTGTTCTATTGGATCCCTGTTGTATACAGTCCACATTCCAGTTCACATAAGGCTCTCATACTCTATCTTTCAACATTACACCTAACAGGGGTGACCCAAAAGGAAAACAATGCATAACTTTCTGCTCACAATCATTTGTTGAGTGCTTATCATTTAGGAAGTAGCGAATGACTGAGGGAGAGATTCCACATATGGTAATAGCATTAGCTTACTCAAATCAGTTGCCCTCTTCCTGTTGGCAGAGGTTGTTTCTTTATCTTTGAAAAATTTGGTTTCAAGTCCCGCACACACCAGAAATTTCTCTGCACTGGCGTCTGCAACAGTATCCCAAAAAAACTAACTCCCTGCAGTAGTGACTTAGTTTTGGTTGGCATGGCGGGCAATGAAAGCACAAAGTACTTCGGGCCCCCCGTCTCTAACATCCTGCCTAGCAGGACTGCTGCTGCAGTGGCTGTTAGCCAGGCAGCTGCACAATGAGCCTCTGCCTCTATCTAAGCTACATTAATTCAGTGCTGCTTTGACTTTGATAACATAAAAAGTGGAGCAACCTTTCATGTTGACTGTGCATGTTTATTGGCAAAGTTGATTAGAAATTTAGTTCCTAGCTGTGATAGCAGGCTGAGCTGTAGTGACACCTCAAGGCTGAGAGAAGGAAATAAAATGAATCTACCTGTAGTTCTTCCAATATCGTGTCTGAAGACATCAGTGGATGCAGAAGTAACCCTGATCCTAGTATTGTGTATGTTGCTGCTGCAGTATTAGACTTGGTTTAGTACCCAGTTTTGCTTTTAGGACATAAAGCAGATCAACACTTTTCACTTTACAAACAGCAAGAGCAGCTGCATGACAGCAACTAAGACTAAGAAGACTTTGTTGACTTTTTCTTTGACATCCTTTGACATCCACCTGGAAAAAATAAGCACTCCCAACACAGTCAATCTGCAAAAAAAAAAAAACATCTGCAAGAAGCTGCTTTCATGGTTAGCATCTTGTGACCTTGCTTAGGGAGTGACAGTCACATGGTTTTCCCTTCTTAAGACTAGAATCTGAGCCTACAGGTGGAAGCTGGGGTTGAAGGGAGGTTGATTTAACAGCTAAATCTTAGCGCTGATGATTGCTACGATGATTACGGTTAAGCAGGAGCAGTACCAGTAAAGCAAAACGTGGGCTTCCACAGCACCAACATCTTTAAAGAACAGCTAATTGCAGAGGGTGTGTTAGTTATGTGATGAAGATAGTGGTGTTCAGGGTGACTCCAGTTCTTACAAGGAGGTCACACCAGTCTGGTCAAACCCCAAACCCAGTCTACAAATTCTTGTTCTGGTGGCCAGAAGCCCTTATTTTCCACAATTTTATTGTCTTTCCTCTGATAGTTTAGGCACTGTGAGTGTTAAATCCAAAGCACGTATATACAGTGGGTACGGAAAGTATTCAGACCAAATTTTTCACTCTGTTTTATTGCAGCCATTTGCTAAAACCCCATCTTGACAGAAAAAAAACAGAAATGTAGAAATTTTGGCAAATGTATTAAAAAAGAAAAACTTAAATATCACATGGTCATAAGTATTCAGACCCTTTGCTCAGTATTGAGTAGAAGCACCCTTTTGAGCTCGTACAGCCATGAGTCTTCTTGGGAATGATGCTACAAGTTTTTCACACCTGG